>JARHVA010001195.1:512500-575000 GCA_037957365.1 Torreya grandis | reverse complement strand
AAAAGGAAATGCTTTGAAGCAATCCTGAAGCAGGACATTGGATTCTTTGATATGAATGCTACATCAAGTGATATTTTATTTAGCATTTCCATAGACACTCTTCTACTTCAAACTACAGATGTTATTACTTTGAATTTTTAATGTATGTATAAGACTATGTCTATATTTTTGATAGCTGGTAATTTATAAAAAAATACAATTTAGGTCAGCATTCAAGACCAAATTCTTGAATCAAGACTAAAAAAAAATTACCCAAGATTTATATGCTTACACACTTATAACTTTAACATTCAAGATCCATGAAGCTTATGAAAATGTAGCCAACATTGTAGAGCAGGTATCTTATGATAATTTAAAATCATACTATGAACACAATGTCTCATATGAATTATGTTAATGTCTTGATTTATTTTCTAGTATGCAAAAAAATAATTTTCAGTTCTAATCTAAATTCCCTTAACATGAAAAAAGCTACTTCTCAAATCAAAACCATCTAATCTTTTGTGGGAGAAAATAGAGCATTGCATTTCTATTCAATATCTTAAATAGAATTGAAACCTCTCAAATTTTTTGAAGCTTTGCTTTTCATAGTTGTCCTAAATCAAATGGATCAAAATACTCTCTAGTAAACCCAAATATGTTGAATTTTTACTTTATCAATGTTGATCATGAATTTGCCTTAGAACATTCATCAAATGAACTTGACAAAAAAATGCATATTCATTGCTCTCATAGTGGTAAAAACACATTCTAATTCATTAGTTGATGCTTCTTTTTGTGCATTACTAATAGCTTATGCTTGGATCAAGATCTAACATAATTTTTTTTTGGTGAAGCTAATATATTTAGTTAAGACATTGTATAATTGGTATTAACATCTATACTTATATTTACATTTCATTGTCAATTTTAAATTATATGAAAGTCAACAACATGTTGTTTAGAGAGAAGAAGTACTTGGTAGATTGGACTAAGTAATTTGGTTTTCATAGTTTGTGATGCAAAATGTTTTTGAATTGTGTTAGAATTTATGAGAATTTACATTTGTATCATACCACATTGGTGAAAGTGTACTTATTTACACTTATTACCTAGAAACATAGATGATTTTTTGAATACATGAATACATGATTTTGTAAATAACATCACAACTATTTTCTTTATCTTGTTTATCTTCTATCGTAAACATTGTTTTCTCTTTTAAGCTCAAATAACACCTCTTATTGGTGATTTTACTCTCTTATGATATATAGGTTCACGGACCATGGATATACATTGATGCACTTTTTGTTTCCCCTTGTCATGCAACTCAATAAGTGAGCAACAATGTTGATTGTTTATTCTTGATAGTTAGTGAATTTTTTGGCATCTAGAGTTATAGTGAAGTGATATGTATACAAAGAAAAAAAGTATTGTTTCAAATGAGCCTTCCTTTATTACAAATCATTCAAATAATAAACTTAAATATATTTGTAATAAATATTTTTTTGATTCAATTCCTTCCAATTATTTAGTTCCTACCATTTTTTTGAATAAATTTTTATTACCTTTGCACACTTTAAATTTGATTTTCTCAATACTAAAATTTGAAACTAATGCTTATTTTTTTTAATTATTGTTGCATGTTTATTGTGCAAGATCTAGACATCTTCCAAGATTCTATTCTATGTAATGTGGATCAACGAAGTGTTCGAAGTCTAAATGGATGCAAAGTAATATATAGTACATCGATTCATCGATTACCTTGGTACTAAATTTATCATTATTTATCGTCAACTTTTTGAAATTAGAATTCTAGAATAACACTTAAATGCATGTAATTTTCAGCCAAATGACACAATGTTTATTCAAATGTAAAAAATCTTAGTGAAGATACTTTCTATTTATATTTTGGCTTTAGTTTTTTTTTATTAAAAAAATGAGGTTACACCTTGATTATTTTCATGTCCTCTACACTGATAATTTTTCATGGCTGAACAAGTCACAAATTTTCCAATGCATCACCTAGGATGTTGGTGACATGCTTCTTTCATGTATACAAACACTAGCATTGGCCAGACTTAGTGATGCTTTGACCATTTAAATAAGGTACCCTGGTGCTTAATTGAATATTATATGGAGATGATTAGCAAACTATCTATTCCTAACATAATGAACAATTATGCCCTCTCATTTTCTCCTAGATTTGCTTATAGCATATGTTCCCACTAATATTAGACTTAGAGTAAAATAGGCCCTTCACATGCTTGAGTTTCTATCATAACTGGTTTATCTTATCTAAGCATTGAAGTTTAGCTTCTTGGATCAGTATATATATGTCATATTTTTAATTTTATTAATCAGATCCTATAATAGTTGTATAGAGTCATTGTGATAATGTACTATTAGTTTTCGCTAAAACATGGCATGGATTTGATATGTATTGGATACCTTTACTTCAAATGGCTGGATATACATTTTTGGATATGGCATAAAGGTTCATAATAGTTGAATTCCATTTGTTAATCATTCAATTGATGTGCATCTACTTGACTAAGATGACTCTGTATAATATTTTATTTTCATTGTGTTCTTCATACTTTGACTATGGCAGGAATGGATCATTATGCCATAGAAGAGGACTTAGACTTTTGATTCATGTATATGTATTAATAATATTATGCCACGTTTTAACTTTAGGAGATAATATATTTGTTTAATTTGAACTCTGGGTCATTGGTATCGAATAAGTGTTATCATTATATTATACTTGACTGCCTTTGTTTTGGGCGCCATATAAACACTATTTATTTTTTTGTTAGTAGATCATGCTTATTTCATTAAGGTAACCAAGTAACATAGTTTTTGAAAGGACTATATTGAAATTAAGATAATTAGATTTGGTATGAATGCTTTGATTTGAGTTTTTCTTCTCATGACTACTCTATGCTTAGACTTGTTTTATTTTATTTTTTCCTTTTACATGATCAATATGACCTAAAATTATTTGTTAACTCTTATCTTTACCTTGTTTGGTAACCATGCTTGGGTTGTTTAGATTTACAACACATTTAAAATTTTGACTATGACCATTTTGATTCAATTCACTATAATGCCTTTGTAATATTTTTGGTTAGTTGTACCATGTAATTTAATAAGTAGGTCTTCCATTGATCTAATCCATGTTAACAATAGTATAGTTGATTTAAACTTAATTCTTCATTCTACTTAAGATAAAAGATTAGTTGCTTCTTAATTGTAGCCAAGTTCACTTATTCTATACTTTGGCTTATAAATTTGATCTATGCTTACAATATTGGAGACTATGATATTTTTATTTAGCATTCGATAACAAATGGTTTTTTAGCTTAAAAATGAACTTTAATAAGTGGTTATGTCCATTAACTGAAAAAAAAGAATTTACAAGATTTTTATTACTTGCGAGTTGTATAAAAGTTGAGGATCATGATTAAAAAAAGAATTTTGTAGTCATATATATTGCATTTAACTTTGGAATATAAATAACTATAAACTTTTCATTGAAAAATATTAAGGTGAAAATACCAATATAACTCACTTGTGATTGAGTCAAATTTCTTAGCGTCTACCTTGTCTTATAAGGCATAACTTGTCTTATATGCTAGTCCGCTTTCACATATCCCTTATTTTTATCTTTGAACATGATGACCGACAAAAAGATAAGCAAGTTATATAATGGGAAGGTACCTTTGACTTGCATAAGCATCCTACTAAAGTTCTAGTAAAGTCTATGGAAACATGTTGTGCAAATCGATTGAATCTCAAACTTTAGCCACTTTTAAAGCCACATTTTACAATTGATACCATCCACCAACTTCAACTCAAAACGTTTTCTCCCTCCTCATATAGGGACATGGCATGAGCGCCCTTGTTATAACTATCGATATGTATTATTATATTTTTTATTAATAATAATAATGATACAAATGTGTTCCAATAATAAATTTAATGTGATCTAGATAAATGGATCTATGTTAATACACAACATTTAATCATACAAATACAATTAAGCTTAATAATAATGTAAAACAATAAAGTAATTTATTAACTATTTTAAAAATAGAGAAATGGATAAACACGCAAGGTTTACACTTCTCTGACTATATCTTTAGATCAGGTTATGTACTCATCATGATTTGACTTTGGAGAATAGTGCACTCCAACAACACAAAGATAACCAAAAAAAACTTACAACGAACAAAGAATGATGTAAACATTGTCAAGTTCTAAACTTGACATTGTTCAAACCATCATAATTTGTTTCTGGGAAAAGTCAGACAAATAAAATATGTTTTGACAACTATGTTCGTGTGATCTAGTACTCTAAAAATCTCGCTCATATTTTTAGCTTTTACATTCAGATCTGCATAATTTAAATATATTTTATACAACATAATATTAATAAATATATATTTATTAAATTCGTTAATCCAAAATAACATAAAACAATATTATACTCTTAAAATAATGATATTATTGATCTTAAACTTAACTAATACTCACAAACTGGTAAAATCCGCACTCTCTATAAATCATAAAATTCATATAAAAAATATTAATTATTAAAAAAATTAAGATTAATTGCCATATTAAAATTAACAAACTTGTAAATATTAATTAACCTTATCCATTGAGATCCAAGTAACCTTTCATCAACCCCACCACAATTCCACTCTTGCAATATGTCTGTCCGTATACGGCTAGGAAGATGAATACACGCATCTCCCATCCTGAATGAGTGGGTGGCCTCTGTCACAAAAAACCATATGATCAGATATCTTACCGAACTCTGGACAACAAAATAGGTCAAACCCATGACGGGTGCGGTGACGCAATAATATAAATCACAACAATTAATAGCCCGTGAAATCGACCACCAAAACAAAACATAATTTTCAATAGCACGATAAAAATCTTAGAATGTGTGGGTTGCAAGCAATCTCCAATTTTCTATAATGGAATCTTTGCGTCAGCTTAAAATCTATTCTCATTAAACGGGAAGAAAGAGACGAACATTGAAATGACAATGATTCTAGAGAGATCCAGACATGGCATGTAAATCGGTCAAGGAATGAACAGTCTAGAAATGTGGTATACAGTCTTCCCCGCTCGCTCTTGATGTGCAACCTGGAACCATGTTTTCCTGTTGAATGGACTTTTTAAGCTTGCATATGTAAGGATAAGTTTATCCACCACTTATAAATTCTTTGATTTTATTTGTAAATCAATCATAATTTTTTTAATATTTAATATTTTTTGGTATGAGTTTTATGATTCGTGGAAAGTGTGAATCTCATAAAATTTGTGAGTGTTAATTCAATTTAGGTATAAATAGTCAATATAAAAAAAAACAGAATAGATGACAAATAATAAACCCTAATATAAAGAGTAAAAAAGGAATTCTTCATTAAGAAGATGTGTCCAACATAAAAACTAGCTTTGAAAATAATTATGGGAACCATATTTTCATATTGAATGGATTTTTTATCCTTTAATATGTAAGAATGGGTGGCAAATATCAAACCCCATAGACCCTTCACCATAAAATTTATTGGAAAAAAAAAAATCTTCATTGAGAAGACGTGTCGAATAAAAACATAGATTTGAAAATAATTATTGATTACAAATGGAAGCTTGGCCAATCATGTATATGAGGAATTGTGTAAAGGTTATTGAGAAAACGTGTAAAAACATAGATTTGAAAATAATTATGGGTTACAAGTATAGGTGGAAGATTGGGAATTGTGTATATAAGGGATTGTGTGAAGGTCATTATTAATGGTGAGAAGGTCAATGGGGATTGTGTGAAGGTCATTGTTAATGATGTGCAGGTCAAGGGGGATTGTGTGAAGGTCATTGTTAATGATGTGCAGGTCAAGGGGGATTGTGTGAAGGTCATTGTTAATGGTGTGAAGGTCAAGGACAATAATTAGTCACATCTCCAAGTGGTACAACGTGTGCCAAAACAAGATCTTTACAAAAAGGTATAGGACTAGAGACTAAATTTGATAGTTGATAGTCTCTATTGTGTGATTTTATTAACAAGCTCAAAGTTACATAGATATTGATATCTTTGCCCATGTTTTGGATTACATATAGTTGATTACAACTTATAAGTAGGCGTATACCTAAATATGAGTGTTCCTTCAGTTAAGCACCCACGACTATGGGACATCCAATCCATCAAAATAACCTAGGGAACGATCTTGGTCCTATTTGTTTGAATATCTATGATAGATATCTAAAGGGATTTGTACTCTGATAAATGATATAATAAATTATCATCCTCACCAATTGAACTACAACCCTTTCAATATTATGTAATATGTTAATTATTATTACCTTTTCAATATTTTATATGATAACATGTCTCAAAATTGAAGAATAAGACATAAAAAAATTATATATATAAAATAATTCTTACTAGACCTAAAATTTCACCATTCAATCAATATAATTAAAAAAAAATGAGTGTAGCAAAAATGTATAAATACAATCATTCAACCATCAAATTTATCCCCCATGAATATCTATTAAATTATATTTGAAAACTAAATCAAAACAACCTCTTTAGAATAGGGTACTGACATTCAAAGATTAAATTTGATAATCATCCTTGATCGTCATGTACTTTTTTTTTGATAACCATCCCTTCAACATTACCCTTTAAAAATTAAGATAATTTTTACATTTTAAAAAAATATTAAAAAATTAAATAGATTTTTTACTATGAAATAAATAGATATATCTATAATCTTTCCAAAAAAATGAAAGCTTACCAAAATTTTCCCCTTTCATCTTATGTTATCTTTCAATTGGTATTTTATGATTAAAAAGTTGAAAATGTTCATATGGTCATCGAATATAACCTTTATAAGAATCCACCAAATGCAAGTAGTGTGTAGGTCCATATGTTTGGGTCTCTATATTTTTAGAGAAAATGTTAAAATAGATAGTTATAAAAATAAGGGGCACAAAGTGCCACGTCCTTATGAGGTAATAATATTAAGCATGTTGATTTGAGTTTATAAGGCTTGTACAATGTTAAAAAATCAATTCTTAAAAGAATATTTTGTTTATCCTTATATTTGAACTGCCGAAAGATACTATCCATCTAGAATGCACTTATAAGGAAGTGCATGGCCCCTCAAAAACTATATTTTTAACCAAAAATGTCTTACTGCCCTATATAAGCAAAGTTGCAGATGATTCTTTACAAGTTGCACCCTATGTTTGTGAAAATGCTTGAAAAACATTATAAATTAATATGATGAAAAAAATTCATGTCTTTTACAGGTACAAAATTATTAAGACTGACCCTTGTTGGGTAGCTCTAAGGCTGAGAAAAAACCCTACCCAAAAATCACTTATAACTTCAACATGTGCCTTATAGATCTTTGATAAAGATAAAATGTCTATGATGAGTGATTATTGCAAATGCCTCCAAATCTAATTTATGAAACAACATAAAATACAATATAAATCAACAAGCTATAACCTTCAAGCTTGATGTCTAGATGACACCCAACCGCTGCATACTTCACCACATTTTAATGAAACATACCTGGTACAGTATGACATGACAAATCTCAAACATGTGGATGATAATGACTCTTACTTTTACTTGCTTATCAACCAAGTAACCTTTCTTTATTTCCTATTTTATCAAAACCATATTCTAGTCATCAGGAAATCAATCTCAATATACAGAAAAATAATTTTAGTTACTTAGTTATGAACTTATATCAACTAAGGGATTGAAAGAAAACATGGGTGCATAGAAAAACAATATTTATATTTAGGATAGTAAGGATACGACTTGAAACCTACCTTAATGTATGTAATGTCTCCAACTGTAAAGGTATTGGTTTTCCCTCTTAATCACAGAGATTCATCTACTTTGAGGTGGCCTTGCTTATCAAAATATTAATTGAAAATAGATTCTTGAAACCAAGATGAAGAAACACACCTTCCAACACACACAAAATGCTAATTTGCATAGAAATTCAACCTAGTTTGTGTGGTATAGGTGATGGTTGACTTCAAGAGGCTTTACAAATCAATGCATTCATTCAGGTGGTCCACCTCCAATGATCAAAATCATACTGGCATTGATAATATTATTATACTCTGAAGCCATCGAATAAAGTAGTGGCTTATATCAATTTTTATCTCCATTTCATAAAATGCCATCAATCAGATAGAAAATTCAATAAAAGAGAGATTCCTATAAACACATGAGGATGGTCAAGCCAAAAAAACCACATATTTGCATGGAGGGGGGGGGGGGGGGGGGGGGGGGGGGAGGGGTGTGAAGTGAAGGGGGATAAGTGCATGGGGGAAGCATAATTTAATCTGAAAGTGAACATGGGTTTGCATAATTTCAGCCAAAATTTGACATGGGTTTGCGATGCACCTTTATTCATAACGTCATTAGCATTAATTTTAAATTTGATGAACTAATTGCTACTAGTTTCTTGGCAATGGGAATATTTTAAAGTTGACATGGGTTTGCATAATTTCAGCCAAAATTTGACAAGGGTTCAGTAAACTAACTGCTACCAATTTTTGGCTAATGGGCATATTCAAATATAGGCCATAACTATTATTGGGTATTAACAAATAGTAAGATGTATTATGCATCTAAAAATGGAAATTTGATATTTGCATTCTAATTTTAGGTGATTTTAAAATTAAACTTAAAAGTAATGTCATAATTTCATTCCAAGAAATCTTAACTTAAACATATGCAAAGAAGTTAAAAATGAGCAATTTTTAATCAAGCATAAACATATGTTCAATAAATGAGGGTAAGAAAATACATATTAAATTTTCGGTCATGTAAGCCTTAACATGATCATTTAAAATAGGTGAAAAGGTGCCATCATAGTCTAGGAACACTAAGACTTATTTCCATTTTGATGCATTAATCATCTGATATCAATCTAGTGAATGCAGGATGTAAGGAGCACTTAAGGAAATATTCTCAATCTATAGCACTAGATTGTTCCTTGGGCTGTAGTATTTTTTTATTGACATTAAAGTTTGAAAATAGATATAATGAACAACATTTACAATAGGCTTAAGAGTATGATCCCTGGTAGAGATTGAATCCCTTTGCATGGACATGGATAAACTTCAAGTAAGTCAGAAGTCTTTGTAGAAATGGGATCAATTCCTTTTGATGGAATTCTTAGTCTTTCATCAATCAATTATAAATGCAATGATAAACTAATGTATTTTAAAGGACTTAATAGCAGGAAAAGTGGTAGGTGAGCATCTCTTAAAATATTTGATGCCATCAAAATGATTTTGAATAGACCCTAATCACTAAAGAAGTGCCAAATTAAGAGAAAATCACCAAGGTTTACCTAATCCCAAGAATAAATTTTGACGTCCACTATCTACCCATCTAATAGCTTATTGAGTCTAGCTTTCAAATCTAAATGAAACACAAATTAATAGTAATTATTGATACAAATTCTGCATAGGAAATTTTTAAGTCTCTGCCATACACATTCACATTGAAGGCTTATATCGTTACAGATCCTAGGATTGAAATCGATAAAGAGATTTAAGGCCTATGTACTGAATGAATATTATTATAATATGTAATAAGATATAAGAATGAAGTCATCAAATAAAGTTTGGAGATAGGCTGGGGGGTTCTAAAAGATAAATATCTCATGAGGTACTTATTTGATTACTACATGTGACTGGCAGTGAATGAGAAATATTCTGTAAGGAATGTATCTACAAAATAACTTAGAAAATAACTTGATATCACATGTACATAGTTGATTTCTACTTTTTAAAGATAATGGCCACTCCATTTTTGTCATTGAGTCTCTTCATTTCTAATGCTTAGAACATATAAATTGCAAAAGCTAAGGAAGAAAAAAATATTATGAAAAAGAAAGTACTGTCTTACTTTACAAATTAAGCAAGAGGACTTGAATATTATTTCCAATCTTAATACAATTTAAATGAATCAAAATAATGTGTCCTCCTTGGTTGAACCATTTATACAATATGGGTACATATAGCATACATTTAAAAATTAGGTTTTTAGATCGGATGAGCCTAAACCAAAGGATAGAGCAACAATCTCAAAAGAAAAGAAGCACACATTTGCTTTAACAAGTCCCACTACCAACCAACCTATCATTTTTACCATTAAAATGGATATATAAATAGGAGAATGATATGTACTCTGAATCTTGATAAATTGATAGAGATCACACCTCCAGAAGTTGGTTGATTTGATGGGCAATTTCCTTTCTTTGCCTTTCATGTTGGGGTAATATGCCCTTATTTTTAAATTTGAAGTGGATCTGGTAATTAAGTATAATTGAAAAGCAAACATGTAAATTTCCATATAACTGACATTAAATCTTCAAATTTTATCCTTGAAAAAATGCTTCTTTCACAAATTCAATGCAAAAAAGGATATACAATGTAGACGAGACAAATACAATAGGTAGCTAAAATAATGTGACCTATAGCCAAAATTGTCAAGGTATTATTGCTTGTTCTATGTCCTTATGAAGGATATATGGGATTTGGTTCCCCTATTCACCTATCCATTGAAGAAGAAGAATTAGATTGGGGAGGAGTCAAGGGTGGAATGACAATAGGAGGTGTGTATGAGGATGGTGGATTGGGAGCCACATTAGGTGGCGTTGGTGGAATTGCAAAGTGAGGAGATGACTCTAGTCTAGGGGAAGGAATGTGTACCTTATGAGAGGGATAATTTGTAAGATATTGGATATGAGATCGATGACCAAACATTTCATGAGGCAGAAGAATCTTGGGCACTATAAATATTGCAAGGGGTTTTTGATAAAAATTGTGTGTTATACAAGCTCGAAACATTAGGTGGTTTTCCCCACAAATTCCTTGTAAACTGATTAATTTTTCTGGATCTAAAATGTATGGGATTTACCTACAAGATTTCATAGTCCAATGTGTCACCCAACCCTCTTATCTATAAAAAACTATTTCTTCAAAGTCTTCTTAATTTTGCTATTGTCAATACAACCCATCAACTTTTGGATTCCTGGTAACAAAACATAGAGCACATTAAGATGTTAATTACCCATAAGAAAATAATAATTATCAACTTGAAACTGTTATGCCTATTTAGCATCTATGTATATGAGCACTAGGAATAACACATACAAAACATAAGACATGGATACCAATGGCCGAGAAAAAAATTGATAGCTTTTAAAATAACCAATAAACTTATTGTGCAACAACACCCTTTTCCCGTGATACCATTTTTTCACTCATTCCAATCTACCATTTTTGGAGGCTTCTCCAATCATTCTGCAAATCATTATCCAAGTTGAAAATCACAAACATTTGAAACCAAACAATTGCAAAAGGAAAACAGAAAAAAACCTGATAGACAACACTTCTTCGAGGCAAAACAATATACTAAATACAATTAAGAGTTTTTTATTTTAAAAAACCTTTTGTAACCTTAGAGCATGATTTTTTGCAAAGCAAACAAAAAGACCATCTGGAAATCATACCTTGTACCGTCACCAAGATCAAATCCTTGCTTTCCACTACTTGTCGCTTCTCACTTTTTATTCCCTGCAGGTAAAGAGACAGCCAAATTTTTAAGATAAAAAAGCACAAGATAAAAAATACCTAATTTAGTTAAATAAATTATCAAAAAAATACAAAAGGAAAAAAACCATACGCACATGGCACTATCACATTACACAATGATTCGTAAATGAACCAGCCAATCCTAGCACACATGTACCTAGTTTGGCACTATATGTTTTATTCGGCACACATTATTGAAAAAAACTAATGAAAATAAAGATGCGTAATAATGTTTGTCTATCCAATTAGTTAGGAATGAAATAAACAAATGACTTGCACAATAGTTAACAGGAGAAGCTAAATTCTACCAACCATGGCTTTGAACAATGAACCATATGCCATGCGCACATAATCTCTTTAATTTAAATGTTTAAACTTCCTAATTTTATTGATATAAATTCATCTCCTGAACACATAAAGTGAAATAGGATGTGGGTTTGTTACAGAGGAAATAGTTTGATATTTACATTTGTTTTCCTTATCTTACAAGACCGAGCTGACTAATTATGACCTGAGCCATCAATAATGCCTCCTAATTTACCATCTATTTATGAAACTGACATTGCAACCCAGTCACAATGCAATTCTCTTCCCCAGACAGTGCCAGTTTTGATAGAGAGTGGAAACAAAAATTTTACCTGCACAGCGGTTCTGACACCGTAAATTTAGGTAACTATCTTGAATAAATTGAAGCTGCTGATAACATATAAATTTTTCATCCAACCAAATTACAATAGATATGTTATCTGTTAAATATATTGTAACTAGACTATGAAAAATAATCACATACTTTCTAGCACAGGAAATAATTCACTTTGATTGGCTTAGATAGAAAGGAGTAATCACGGGTTAAAATAGAATGAAACCATAAGTTGGCCCTTTGGGAATAATAATAAGATAAGGAAGTATATTTTTATGGGAAATGTTGAATAGATAGTTATAAAAATAATAAGATAAAGAAGTAACTTTGAGTGGAAGCACTAGGCCATGAACGGATATTCATCAACAATATTTGAAGAATTTGAAGGTGAACTATGAATAATTGATAAATTTTAATCGTATGGAAGTATATAGTTTATCAATAAAAAATTAATTTAATCCCTCAAAATTTGGCATTTGATTTGTTAAATTTATATAAAAATTCAAGTAAATACTATTGATGTGGATTCTAATAAATTTTAACTATATGTGTCAAAATTATGAATACAAAAAAATATCAATTTTGCATGTCAAAGGGCTAAATAGACTTAAATTTTAAGGTGTGTGACAATAATATGCATATTTTTTTCCATTCAAAATATAATGTTAGTTAAATAAGTCTAACTATGTAAAATCAAATTCAAATTGAAGTAATTAGCGTGCTCAAATGGTAATAGCTACCAAGTTGGAGCTTTCATCTCCCTCTTTTTGCTACTAAGATTAGACCCATACGTCATTGAGGATGCATGTTTCATTACAGGGTAGTCTGAAGTGGATTCATTGATAACACTAGAGGATTTCTTTCTGTGCAAGTCAAGTTGTAGACTATCTTCAACCCCTTTTAACACATTGGGTATGTGTAAAGTTTTCTTGTCTAGGCCTGATAGCTCTGTAGGTAAGACTTTTGTGGTTGTTACCCCCATGTTTTCCCTTGAATTGGTTAACCCTTTGAGTGATAGTTTGGCCTAGTTTGTCCCTCCTCATGTTTGTCTAACGATAACCCCTCTCAACAGTCCTCCTATTTTGTCCCCTTCCTCTTCTCAATCCTACACAATAATGCTTTTGGGACGCCCTAGTTCTCTGGTTGAATACAACTCTAACCTTAAACACTTTTATGTTGATTGAAGGAACATCGATAACTCTTTACATGATTATGGGGATTTCTACAAATCCTTTCTTTTGTCAATGAATGATTCACCCTTGATTTGTTATGCCAAATTTTAAGAGGTCCCTTTCGCTGGTGATTTGAATGATGTTTTTCCTACTATTGAGCCTACTCTTTCTCTACCCCCTGATTCAATTTTCAAAGGATTATCCTGAGTTGGAGATCTTTAATTTGGCCATATAGGATATGTAGCTATCTTTGGGTTTCAAATCATTTTTCAGATAGTGTGTGGTATCCCATCCTTCTAACGATGAGTTATCTTTATAGGATCAATCTACTTGGAGTTCGATTGTGGATCCTTCATTCTCTCTGCTCAATTCAAGTTTATTTCAAATGATCTTCCATTACTCCATATATAAGAATTTTGTGTATTCGTCTAGACCTTATTTCTTTGAAAACTAAGCCATTTTCTTTTTCCCATGGTCACCCTTATTTGAACCAACTTTAATGATTATTTTAGATGTATCAGTTGCCTCCTATCATTCAGAACACATAACTTATTCGATAGTTGGTCGATAAGGTGGAATATTTTGTGAGCTTAGACAAAAACTCAATCACTAATATATTTTTCAAATTTTACATAGTCATTGATCTCTCCAAGCCTCTCATACACTATCATTTTATCCTCTTCTCACAAAAAATGGATGTATTTCCTCAATTACTAAGGCATCCCCTTTTGCTATTTTTGATGTGACCTCTTGGGGCATAGGGTAGCAAGGTGTTCATCCACAGGCCCTCCTTCTTCCTCCATCTCCTGGTCAGTTTGGAGGATCAAAGAGGGATCCCTTGATCAAGACTTTTGGTGGCACAATCAGGAGGTATTCTATCATCATTTGGGATCCTCCCCTTTTGTGCATGTGTTTCTTGCTCCTCCTCCATGGGAGAATCCTCCCTCAAAGATTTACCCTTGGAGGATTCCACCATTCCTCCCTCATTGGAAACCCCCTGAAGGTTTTTAGCAATTCTCCCCTACTTACTGAGCCTTATGTCTCTCCTCCCAAGACTACATCCAAAAGATACAAAGTGCTTCTTGGCATGGATCCTAAGAAAAAAGGGTGCAGGTTTAAGGTTGAAAGATTAGAATGGAATCAGAAGTTTTGGTAAGAAGTAACTCCCAATGGATGATGAAAGACCTTTTTTATGGGCATTATAGAAGATTGGCTCTAGGCTGACCCTGATTTCAGCATTACATCTAAACATTTCACTCTTAGTTTGTCCTTCTCTTATCTAGTTGATTGTTTGTTAACATTTTACAGATGTTTAGCAGAAGTCCATTCATATTTTAGTCTTCCCTTTGTAGGGGTATCTTTCACTTGATGGTTGTTGACTGTTGCAGTTGGTTTTTTTCTAAGCTCTTGTATTTTTTCTATTTTATTTTCAAAAACTATGCCCCTAGTTATGTCCTAGTGCCAGTTCATAGCTCAGATAAAAAAATATTACCCTTAATAAAAAAAGTCTAATATTAATCAAATTGTACTATAGCATGAATGGGATATTCCTATCTTGACATGTTAAAGCTAATTACTTCAATAGAAACCTCTTATAAAAGCTAACTATTGTAACTATTTAAGATTACAAACACAAGAGATCGTGTAACTAGCCACTAAAGAAAAGAACCTAGAGACCAAGATGCATATATATTCCTAGACTTGTATCTTAGACAAGAATACAATCTTCAAACTAACCTTAATGTGCCAAAAAAGAAGGTGAAAAATAGGGTAAACAAAAATACATATGATAATAAGTGGATTACTCCAATTGTAATTTTTTTATAAAGAGAGATACTACAATAATAATTAGGTTTAAGAATTTCATCATAAGAGAGGGTAAAATATGGATGAGAAACATTTAGACAGGTTGTAACAATTTTGCCATAGGATAATATAACTAACTCTAAACATCAAAACACCACTCTCAACCATTACCTCATCTTTCTAAGAAAACACCTAAGATTGGGAGTGGGAGAAAAAAATAAGTGATAGTATGGGACGATGGGAAATTTTAAGGAGGGCCTAATTGTATTCCAAAAGGTGTTATTATGCAACTCACAAAATGAAATCCATTAGGTGTAAATAATTATGATATACCTAGAAGGCATAATAAAGGTAGTAATAAGAGATATAAGCTCAGATGCATGAAATAATGTCATAATAAAAGAGGCCAAATGTAAATAAGAAGATAATAATGCAACACAAAAGCCAAAAGGTGTCAAATAAGAGTAAATAAAAGAGTTATAAGGCATAATAAAGTGTAAGAAGAAACCCAAAGGCAAAATATAAGAGTGAAAGGAAACTAGAAGGTGAAAATAGGTAGTAATAAGATGTAAAATCCAAGAGGTGTAATAAGAAGTAGGGAGAATAAAGGTAAAGATATTAAGGTAATTAAAGATAAGAGATAATGTAAGAAGAACTAGGACATGAAGTCATAGAGGATGGGTGCTTGTGAGGAGGGCCTAATTGTATTCCCCAAGGTCTTACCATGCAACTCAAAAACTAAGAATCCAAGAGGTGTAAGAGTAACGTAACATAGTTATGAAAACAAAGAAGTGACCAGATGTGAAAATCAAGGGTGTAGGATATGGACAATAGATCCCAGAGGTGATGCTAAAGTAGATGATAAGAAACCTAGAGTTTTAGATAAAATAACCTAACCTAACGCAAGAAAATTAGAGAAGATTTGCAAAGAATGTTATCATAAAATATAGACTACCTATATCCAAGCAAGAAATATGTATAATAAATGAGGACTATAAATAATATTCGTCAAGCATAATACTTTGTTAGCTCCTTGAAATTTATTTAAATCATATTTATTTGTGACTCTGTGATGTTGAGAAAAGACATGCATTGTAAGATGCCCTCATGTTTAAGGAAGAATTAGGGTGGGCATTGTAATATGCCCCAAAGTGTGATTTGAGGTAAGAATGGGCATTATAAGATGCCTTAAAGTCTAAAATAAGAGAAGAGTGGGAATTGTAAGATGCCCCATAGTGTGAAGTGAGAAAAGGATGGGTATCATAATATGCCCCAACATGTGAGTTATGGTGAGGTAATGGACCATGGTATGTAATATCAACCTTAAGATCAACTATGTTATTACCTTCGGTGTCATTTTGTTAGTAAGGGTTCCTACAAAAACCCATCAGAACATGTTAATAGGGTATAGTTGTGCAAAATGTAATGTATAAACAAAAAAAAGGAACTCACATAGAAACTTTACTATAATCTAAGCATGACATAAAACATGAATTATCATGATTCATAGATATAATCAACTCAAAATAGTAAGTGTTTTCATAACAAACAAATTACAATAACTCAGAACATATCAACACAAGGAAGATAAGGAAACATAAAGGAAAACCATTTATGAATCTCTGTATTGATCTCAATATTTTAGAACCCTTTTTCAATACAAATGAGTGGTATTTATTGGGCTTTTAAAATACTTTGTCACTTCATATTACAACATTTTGCTACAACTTAGAAGAATACTCTTCACATTTTGAAGACTTTTGATAAACAATGATAGTCATGTACATAAAAAAAGAAAATACTACATAACAAATGGTGTGAAATGCACACTTGTCGTACAAATAACACTACAATTTTTCAGCCCTGCTCTACTATCAACAATTTCTCGGACTTAAATTAGTGTCTCATCTTGACACAAAATCACAAGAAGTGTGCCTAATATTAGATCTAGTGGAGTTTCTTGATGAAAATGATCGGATTGAAAACATTATTCACATTTATTGTTCAAGGTGATGTTTACCTATTGTCACATCTTTTATACTACTCAACACCCCTTTTGGTTTTTCAAATAAGTAGCATACCAATATACCACCCTTGTGGGTTTTTGATATACTAGCATAACTAAATGACTACCCTTTTTGGGTTTTCAACCAACGTGGCCCTACTTTTAATGTTTCAATCCTTTCTACTGAAAAACTCTTAAATTTTTCAAAACTAAAGTGTGTGAAGTATCTACAAAGAAGATGGTGACATTGGCTATGTTGAAGGAAATGGAGGAGGTTAAAAATATGATTATGATTGAGTTGTTATTGAGTAAGTCATGGTTGTATAATTTGGTGATGGTAGTGGTTGATATGGTTGGATTTATGGCTATGTAGTTTTGGCCATATTTTTCTATTTGAACTCCTATTAAATTTGATATGGATGAATGAATTGCAGTTCCTAAATAATTTCTATGATAGAGATATCTATATGGGACAAGTTATTTTTGAAGACTATTCAATCATTAATAGTTTCTCACGCCATATTGATCTTAGTGTGAAACATAACTTGACATTCAATCAGACTTTGAATGTCCTCAATTTTAGTGATTGTAAGTAGAGCCTTAATGTTTGATACTTTATGTTTAATTTCTTATGCTAGATCCTCCTATTTGTCTACATGCCTTTGTGTCTAATTATTGGAAAATGTGTTTCACAACATTTTATTTTGCCACATTTTCATCTTTTGCTAACATTATCTCTTGATTTAAGTGACTACTTGAGTACGCCATCTAGTGCATTAGAAGTAACAGATTAATCTTCCATTATAGCTTTGGTCTTGTCGACCTTGGAAAATTATGCTTTGGCCTTAGTCTATGTGTTGTTTAGATGCTTCTTCTAGTCAAGCATGTCATGGGTTATGTTATGATATTGATGCATAGTCGTATCCAAAAAAAATTCTTATTCTTATAATGAATCAAAAATCACATATGTCTCTAAATTAAAGTTTTAACCATGAGTATGAAGCTATTGTAGCTTTTGTGTAGCAAACTAGTCTTTTATTGGCTGCGATAAGAGAGCTAAAAATTGTTTATCTTTATTGGCCACCCAAGACTCGAGTGACCAATGTAAGGAAAGTATTATCAATGATTTAATGTGTTTTGATGAGCTAGAGGTGTATGTTTATGTTTTACTCCCTTAGTTGTGATACCTCTTGCTTTAAGGCTGAAGCATTCTGAGTGATAAATTATTGAAAGGTAATCAGTCCTTCAATTTTCTTAGATAGAGGAAGCTAATAAACATTGAGAGACACTTCCTGCACTATTTTAGCCAAATCCAAACTTGAATTAGTAGCTATTATAGGTGCCTTCTTGATTTGTGTCATTGGTAGATAAAAATTTGTTCGATGAGTGGAGGTTGCAGGTACATCCCACAACCATTGATTAGGGATTTTTTGATTTTGTTGAGATGAATCCTCTTATACATCCCCTTAGGTGGACCCCAAGACTTTTGATGTAGAAGGTGGTTGTTGATATTTAGGTATCACACCCTGCATTAAATATTATATTGCTTGCTTTGGTAAGAATTAGTACGTTGTGTTGTACTCTAATTTTGCCTTAGATTTGGCATCTACCTCTACTTTAGATTTGGCATCTGCCTTTGCTTTGAATTTGAAAATTTATCTCTACTTTATCTTTGGCATCTAACTCTACTTTATCCTTATCCTCTTTCTCCTAGCCCTGCTTCTTTACTTGATCTTCTTGCTTGCACATGACTTATTTTGATTTATCCTCTTCTACCTTAGATGCTTCCTCAGCCTCAACCTTTTTATTCTATGATGTTTTCACCTCTTAAAATTTCCATTTGGATTAATTCTTTGTAACTTCTTCTTTTTCCTATTTATTCCTTTGTTTCACCTATTGTGTTGTTTGTTACATTTTTTGCTCGACCTCTATTTCTTTGTTCTTATTCATAGTAACTTGTTCATTCTTTTTCTAATTTACTTATGATTCCTCTACCTTTTTCTTGTTCTCATCATATTTATTATTCCTTTGCTTCTCATCTTCAATGAATTTATGTTTCATATCCTCCTTTATATTCCTCCTCTCTACCTGTTGAGCCTTCTTCGTAGTCACCTTATGTGCCTTTCTTCTTCTATTTTTTATTTGATAGTTTTCTCCTGAGCTATGATGTCTTCTTGTTTGTCCTACTACTCAAGTTAAACTTGCTCTTGAGCCATGATGTTTTCTTATTATTATAAATGGGAGTATGAATGAGATGAACCAAACACCATGTGCTTTTTGAGTGAAGACTTTGGTCTAAGAGGTGGCAATAGTGCCTTATTCAACATCTTGAAGGCTAGAGTTGTCTCTTGGTGTTATGATGATAGAAATTAAAATTGATGTGGTTCATCCTCCTCAATCGTTAAAGGATTGGCAAAGGAAACCATACACTCTTTGATTTTAGGTGACAATATCAACATAGTATGGGTCCTCTTCTTGCGTACTAAAATTGGCTATGAGATCTCTAGCTATGATGAGGTTGTTTATACTCCTGAAGATCATGTGATTAGATCTAATTGAAAGAGTTCATCTTATCAGCATTTACACTTTGTCTCCTACCCAAAAACATATACTATTATGGATGGAGGAGTTCTGTTGATGTCAACTCGTAATTATTATCATACATTTTTTTACACTTGGAAAGAGTGTATTGCCTTCCAAAAGAAAAATAAGCTTTCGTCCTCTTGATTATCAGGTTCTTTGCCTATGTATGTGATCATAGACTGTAAGACTCCTTCCTTTACACCTAGCTCCGCAAGATCACATTCTTAAATGATTTAGACATGATTTGGTGTTTTGTGTCCTATAATTTAATGGAGGTGGTGAGACTTTGTTCAATGGCACCTTCCTTTTTCCTATAATAGTATAGAATGGGGTTGTTGCTATTTGAGGTGATGCATATGCCTCTAATTATTATTATACTGATGGTTGTTGAGGAAATGCCTATTGTGCCCCAAGAGACATAGATCATAATGGTATTTGTCATCAAATTTTGCACCCTAGGACACTCTATTCAAGCTCCTACAATTTGATGTAACATTTAATCATCTCTTCAATTGTAGGGACTTGAAGGAGAGATGAATCTCTAGATTATAAGGGCTAGCTCCCTAGATTCTTCTTTGAATGTCTATCACCTAATCTGATGCTTGTTTATGAAAATAGTTAGAATCTTGCATAAAATGGAAACTACACTAAAGAGGTGATCCACAAAGACATAGCCCATAGAATATCAAAATTTTACTAAGCAATAATGCCTTTTAAGACCAATTCTATGCATTGAAAGATCCTAACATAGTGTATCAATGTGAAGGTAGCATACTTTGGAAAATCAACAAAATAACTGATCTATGGGAAGATTGTACACCATAGAGACAATTTCATACTTGAAGAAGAGCCTAGTACATTCAACACACTTCACATGACCTGTTAAAATCAGAACCCTTGCTTAAACATGAAGGATAAAGGGAGTAAGGATGATACTATCACTTAGCTCTACTATACATCACTCACACACTTAGACAAAATGTTCATAACTTAGAATTAGAATTTTATTCACTTTTCAAAGACAAAGTGTAATGTCATATTATTAGGGCTTCAACATACCACATGTGGACTGTCTACAATAGCCAATATAGCTTACATTTATAGAACTTAGAAAGAGAGAGAGAAGAAAGAAGTTGAAGAGGCACAAGGACAAGTGTTCGAAGGTGAAAATCAGTTATAATACATGTGGATGAAGTGGAAAATGAGTCATGAAACTGATTTAGACATAACATCATCCCAAATTAGCCTCTTCCCCAAGTGTGGCATAACAAATCTTCTTAATCATTCTCTTGTGAAACTGTCTTCATCATGGGCTTTTCTTGAGCATTCTAAAACAATTTAGGATAAGTGTGTCATATGTGATGAGGATTGGGAGTTACAAAGAATCCTTTACTTGAATTGGGATTTTTCTTGATCATGACATTCTCTTACACCAGCTCAATCATCACATATCATCAAGATCACCCTCCAATAGGCATTCATTGACACTTGGCACTAGATTATTTGAATCCTTCATAACTAATCCATACCAGGGGTCTTGAGACACATGTTATGACACCTCATACGCTTGGCTTCATCAGAAACATCTTAAAAATTCTCCCAACTTAAGTTTCCACTATGTTCACTATGTCATTTTAGATGCCACTTTAGACTGGTTGAAGTGAGAGGATTATAAGGGATGCTTTTTAGCATTCACAAGATTTTAAATTTTCATGTAAATTTTATTCAAGTCCCAAGCTATCCTTCCAAGTGATTGGCATCCATTGATCATCTTCAAGACCTAAAAAAATAAGAAAATGTCAAGAAAACCTATTTCCTACATCAACTGCATGGATTTCATACAATACAATTCCATTTATTTTATCCTCATGGAGTTGGAAAAAAATTATCTTCAGCACTCATGGTCAAATTCATCCATTTAGATGCACTTTTGGTTTGATTTCCACCATCGGGTCCTAAAATAGGGTTGGAGAGGGTTTTGATGCGACTCGCCCTCTTAGCCTTTGTTTATAAAGGATAAACATTATAATTATTTTCCAATTCCATTTAGGGATCCTAAAATATCTTATCTATCTTCCCCAAATTCCTCAATATCCCATTCATAAGCTCATGAAATTTCTGAGCTTTTCAACTTGACCATCGAGCCATTTTGTGCATTTTGTGAGGGTTTGGGAGCTTTAAAGCCAAAAATTGGATTATTAATGGATTTATTTTCCAAACAATGGTTCATTAGCCTCTTTATATTTTCCAAAAACATGTCTTATTCATTTTAATAGCTCCTCAATATCAAAAAATGAAACCTTACCCCTGTTTAGCATTAGGCCTAGACCTTGTCAATAGGTCTGCCTATCATTTGAGCCTTCACTTGACCCTCCAATGGATTAATTTTCCTATTTATAACTTAAAAACATCAAATTTACCTTTGAATACATGAATTATTCAATTTGAAATCATGGATAAGGTCAAAAACATACATGACCCTTGACTTGGCTTGTGGGCCTAAGGGTTACCTTCATGCATAACTGTAACCCTTGTTGTGTAGGGTACCATGTTTTATTACAAAGATCATATAAAGGTTATTTATGTCTTTTTATGTTTCCTAAATCTTATCCAAACTTCATTTGGTTTTTATTTGCCTTCTGGTCACCAATTTCACCATTTTTCTCAAAATTGTCATCTTCATGCATGGTAAAACTACCCCTACTTTGAGACAAAATAGAGAGGGTTTTAACTTTTTACAGTTTGAAATATAAAATTGGGCTCAAAATGA
The DNA here is from genome assembly GCA_037957365.1 of Torreya grandis. NCBI lineage: Eukaryota > Viridiplantae > Streptophyta > Pinopsida > Cupressales > Taxaceae > Torreya > Torreya grandis. Next base: position 552,384 of record JARHVA010001195.1, on the reverse strand, counting down.
TACTATATACCAATTTTAAACTTCTAACTCCTCTATTAGACTACCAAAGTCCTCAAATTTGCTAGGCAGACTTATGAAGAAGGCAAACTATGAAGGTAGGCAGGTTATAGGTTGTATTAAGAGGTTTAATGGATTTAATTGAGGTTTTTTAAGAAATAAAAAGATAATTTATGCCTAAAATGATGTATTCAAACCATTTCCTATCTATTTTCCCCTCAAATACCTTCCTATGCCTTTGGAAACCTAGACTAGGTCTATGACTGCAAAAGAAGGGAAACCCTGTTTTAGGCCTAGCTGTAGGTTATTTTGAGTTTGATTTGGGATTTATGAACATAATACACACAATTTTTTATTTTAAAAATATCATATAAGTTTTCATCCACCATATTTCTAAGCTAAGCTCCATATTTTGCACCAATGTATCCGTTACTCCCAAAACTAGGCCATTGTTCATTGAGGACTGAGATATCCTTAGGACTCTACTTGTAGGTCATGATATAAATTTTTTTTTATGTGTGTGGACATTTTTTCCATGCCTCATATGTCATGTAACTCTCCTAATGTTATGGTTTCACTTTGCAACCTTCAAGCTATATCAATTCATGTTTAAGTCCTTAACTAGTATACCTCTCTGCCTTGATTGTCACAGTCATGGTTTTGCCCCTGTAGGGTACATCTTTGGCAAGATTTGGGCATAGTAAATGATGTATATGGGTTACTCCTACTATAATTGAGGTTAATTCTCATTTATTTCACTTTCATCCACATTAATAACTCTAAATAAAATCTAAACTTCCAACTTCTACCTCACTACCAAGGTATCCCACATGACTGTGTTTTATGGATTTAAGTGCTGCTTGTAGGTTAATTTGAACTCTCTTAGGTTATGTTATTGAAAATAATATACTATTATTTAGGCCTAGTTCCCTACAAATATCCAATTCACCCTACACCTCCAATTTGGCTACTATTATCCCAACTGAGATCAAAATCTTGCTAAGCCCTACTATAGATGACCCTTCCCATGCCTGTGTACAAACAAGGGAAGGTGTTTTGGAGGTCAAGACATAAAGTTATACCTTTTCCACTTCATCTTGGTTTAGGATTACCATTTAAATGATTTAGGATTATTTACCTTTGATAACATAGTTTAGAATTCTTGATGAGAAGAGCAAAGTAACTTTTCATTACCCTCCTATAGGTGATCACTGTTAGAATTCAGTGTTTTCTTAGACAAATTCAAGGGTTTCAATGACCATCCTCCTTTTAACCTTTGCTTCTCAAAATTGGCATAGTTATTATAAGTAGATAGGGATATTAGATGAAAAAACTAGGATCATGGGAAAGTCCTTCAGTCATGGCATATGTTATTTCACAAAAGCTCAAGGATCTCTATCTGCAACTTTTAGAGACAAAGGGACCAACACAGTCAACTCATCTTTTGAAGGAAAAATATAACTTGCATAGAATATTAACTTTAATAATATGAAAACCATACTCTTGGGTATTCTAGAACCTCAAACATGAATTCCACCATGTTTTTCACCCTTCACACCTCTGTACAAACGTCTTGGAGCTCAAGTAAGATGACTATGAACTGACTAGGCAGTGAACAAGGAAACTTGAAAAAATTGATTTGAAAGGGTGGTAACTTGATAAAACATGAATAAAATCATACTAACATCACCATGGAGCCCCTTCCACGTTGAGAAAACTTAGATTACACACCTATGGCTGCCAACTTGAGAAACAAGCAAACTTAGAAATTTCCTTTAAGGGAAATGAGAGAGGAAGTGTTGGATGATGAAAAAACCATGTAAAGGGCCTTAATACAACTTGCAAACACTTCATCAAGATCATACATCTCCACATATTCTTGAAAACAAGAAACAGATGCACAACCATACCCCTCTTGAATGCAATTTCATAAAAAACTACCTAGAGTGTAATTGATTATTCATGAAGGAGAAGCCACCAATATAAGATTTATTATTATATATGTGAACTGCACTCAGATTAATATCCACCTATAGAATCATTCTTCTTGACTCCACTTGTACGGTCCATAACAAGTGTTTGAAACTACTCCTCTTAAGCTTGCCAAGTGAAAATGAAGGAAATTAAGTTAGAAATGAAATTTTGGCAATATTTATGCAAAAAAAAACTTTTTAATGGCTTGTGGGGAGGTGAAGATTTGCACCACGATGTTTTCATCTACAAGTGAACTTGAGAAGTCCGTACAAGTGTTAGAAATGGCCTATTTTTTAGGAAAAACTACCATTTGACTAATGAAACTGATTTTTAACTACCACCTGACTTAATTTGACATGATTTGACCTTATCCACATTCTCATCCACCTTGGTGACAAATATTTTAACTTGAAAGTCCTTACAAGTCATTTATTGAGCTAAAAAGGTGGCCAAATGACCCTTTTTGCATGTGAGACCTAGCAAGTGGCCAATTTATGACTTGTAAACACATTGAAACCTATAAAATACCATTTTAGAACATTAAAAACATAAATTGATTCTTTTACTAAGTTTGACCATGGTTGACCAATGTTGACTTTATTTTGACTAGGCCATTTCAAGGGAGATGAACCTAGACAAGGACTAGGACAAGGCCAAGTAAAATATATAGAACATTATGAAACCCCATAGGATATTTGAAACCTTATTCAAAATTTTAAAATGGTAGGGGTTGACCCCATTTGAATATAAGTAAAATTTGGTCAATAGCAGTATTGAGTACGTAGCCAAAGCTTTTTACCATAGAAATTATGCCTATGCATAAAACATAGTAATGAAAAATGGAAGAGAAGTGATGGGTGTCTTCAAGAGGTCATAAAATATTATCTAGATGCCATCATGAAACTTGGTCACTACAGAATGTTTTACCAGGTATTACATTACATTTACAGGAATACGAGGGTACAAAGCAATCATTACACCATATTTTCATTCATGCATTTACAAATCCATTTATAAATGCATTGCCCACCAAATCATTACACACCATATTTTTAATGCATTGCCCACCAAATCACAATAATTACCTCTAGTGCATAGTTTTATTCACTCACCATCTGGTCTATATTCATTACATACTATAATGGCCTAAAGATGAATGGATACAAGTTTTTAGTCAAAAAATACCAAGGTAGTTGATGTTCTATAGAAAAATCCATACACAACAGACACACCTCATGATCTCCTTTTACCCAATTCAACATATAGATATCTAAATCTCCACTTATTGAAGATGTCATCTCCCAGAGTATAATTCCTTCTTGCATTAGCTAAGTATTGTCCATATCTGTGACACCTAATTTTTATAATAAATCCACTTCAGATCTAGTGGGAGATTGCATAGATGGTGACTTACATTCTTATATTTAAAATTGTGGAACTGTTGCCTTTATTATCATAGTTCTAAAAAAAATTGTTCATTTGTTGTATTTGATGTTAGGCTCCATTTCTAAATGGAAAAAATTATATTCTCTAACTCGAAGCACATTTAGCTTAGATTTGATGCCCACCTTGAACTAACTATTATCCTTGTGGGTAAAATATTAATCTAGATATTTAATTATAATATAGGGCTCATTCTCATGTTTATTTAGGGGAATAATGATACTTTTATGCCCTTGTTGTGCCTCCAATTGATTGCATATTGTATTAATAATCATTTGAACACTGGAACCCCTTTTCTTATAAATCAATGCAGGGTAGTTTGTTTCATCAATATTAATATAAATTAATTTAAAATATCCTCGTAAGATCAAATATAAAACTTTTATATCCATATATTCAAGATGAACAATAGGTTCTACCCTACCATAGTCTACAAGGCTTAACATTACTAGACTATAACTAAGTACTTATCATCCAATAACTTCCCATGTAGATTGAAGGATCATATTAATTATGTTTCCAAAATTAAATATAGGATTTGGTAATTCACACCCTACCAATTAACTATCCATATGGTATTCAACATCATAAGTCTTCTTAGTTTTGACATACCATACTACCTTCTCAGTGCATTGTTGATCCCTTTGTGCGTACTCCAAAAAGTGATGCATAAGGTTTGTAATGTTATGTGATACGTCTTAATTTCATAAAGAACTTAGGAGGTTGATAAGATCAGTCAAGGTAGTAACCAATCCATCAAGTCTCATGATTCACATAAGTTTTCCATACATCTATGCATCAATGGTTGTAGTATCACCTTGCAATGCAGCCTAACATTGAATGTTTTAAAAAACCTAAGTTATTTTTTACATCAAACCCCTTTTTATTAAAAGATCATATTTATCCTGTTAAAACTTCCTGATTCTATATTCTTATGGAATTTTTAAAGGGGTAATCCCTACTCTGCATGTTATTGTGTGACTACCTAGACAAACATAAGATCCTTAAGGTGTGATTTAATCAGATTCATGTTTCACATAGGATTTTCTCCTATAATTTTGCAATGCTATGCAATCCTCAATGTGTTATTGTTCTGAAACTCTACAATAAACATAATACATGTGCCTTTGAGGATTAGTGTGGTAAATATTTGTGAAGTGGTTATATTCCCCACACAAATACTAGATAATTGGTTAACATGACTATCATTCACACTGGTTGCAATTACCACCCAATTATCCACCTTAGTAACCTCCTCTATATCCACCTTATCTTTTTTAGAATCCCCAGCCTAACTGTTGATGTCCCTCATATCCTCCTTGCCTCTAGGGAGAGACCAAACCTTATTGTTGTTGTCCATCATATCCATGGTACATTCTTTGGAGAGAAAATATAGTCCATCCTGTTTGTTATTGTTATGGTTATGCAGTGTTCCAAGGCTAATTATATTGAGGAGATGGAGGGGTCCATCTTGCCTGATATTTTGGAGACTATGGTGTCCAACCTACAATAGCCTGAGGTTGATACTTTGGTGAGGTTTGCACCCATCTAGGGATAGTCTGTGTCATAGTAGTCATGTCTACATATGGGCTTAGAATTCATGGCTTCACAAAGGGAATCTACTAGTTTTAACTATAAAGAGATTATTGCTAATGTCTTCTTTCAATTCCTAAAGCACTCAAAAATTCTTTTCATTGTGATTGTGTGACTTTCATAAGTTATAGTACATAGTCTGAGGTTGTTAAATGCACTATTGTAATAAATGACATTTTGTAGTCACATGCCCTATTACATGGTAGATTTCACATAATCATGTCTTAACTTTTGGGCAATCATTTATATGGTGCCATTATTTTCCACATTCCATACACAAGAGGCCTAGCTTAGGCATGTTACTTTCATGAAGTTCCTCCATCTTGTTCAACATATCATAAATCTTTACATCTATCTTCGTAGTGGGTCGTGGGCTTTTTCCATAATCCTTTATTTACTCCACATGGAGTGTAGCTACCCAAGCATATTTATTATTATCAAACTATGTATGAACAATGCCAAACTTGATTCAAGGTCATGTGCCTTATACAAACTATGCAGCCTTATCTTTATCTTGGAATAGAAAGTATACCCTATTAATTACATCAAAAAATCTATGATCATAATTGCACACAGATTTGCCTGATTTCTATTGAATGTATTTCAGCTCTTGGATCATTTGACTCACAGACTTATTTTCTTTGAATTAACCTATTAACTAATCTTTTAAATCACTAATTCTTAGTTTAGTAACATATTTTTTGTAGATGAACTCTAGATCTCATCCTATTAAAGCTCCTATCAACTCACACTTCTTTGCACCATTTTCCATTACATTTTTTATCTGCCACTTCATTTCACATGTTAGAAGACACCATTCAAGGTCATTAAACCCATCATATGGGGTCAATGTGAATAAAAATCTTGGATTCAAAGTCATGGTTGTAGTGGTAACACTTAAAACCGATGGTGGTGGTGGTGGACTTGACTTGGGCAATGTATTAAGATTTGGTGAAACCTGAAATCCTACCTCAATCAGTTTCTTCCTATCTAAAAATTTCTTAGTATCTGCACTATACTTCCCAAACATATCTATAAAAGAGTCAAACCATGTACTATATCTACTCACTTCTAAATTTTTCATTCTTTCTGATGATAGATTAGGCATAAGGGATGTGTACCCTTGAAGTGAATGACTGTTGTATATGAACTTGAACCTACTTTAATCCTATGACTTAGCATAAATTATTTAAAATACCATTCCATATCTTTTCCAAATAATAACATCCCTTTTAGATGTGATATAAAATTACCTTATAACCAATCTACTCACTCCTCTTCTACCTTTCCACTTCTTTCCATTTTCTTAGCATCTCTATCTATCTCTGCACTCTTATCTACAACTTCTCTTTTCTCGAGCCTTGTCATTTCCTTTTCCTCATCTTCTACAGCTTCTCTTTCTCTCCTATGAGCTCCCATTCTTCCATTCTCTTCTACACTATCTACTCTACTTCTACTCATAGATATTTTAGTATTATTTTGTTTATTCCATCTTCTATATTGTTGTAGTTCTCACTCTAACCCCATCTTCTAGATATAGATTCAAGCTTCCCTTCCCAGTTCATCATCATTCACTCCATCATAATCATAAGAGGTTAAAAATAAATTTCAAATGGAAGGTAACTAAGGCCAATTGGGAAGGAACGTAGGAAATATTCACTTAGTCACCTAGGCCACTGATAACATCAAAAAAGTGGGTGTAGTCAAGAGTAACCTCAAGGCCCCTTTTAAAATACATGCATAATTGTTGGCATGTGGTGATGTGTTATTTTATGAGCCACCTATCAACCTTTCTAAATTAGACTGAGAATCTTAGTTTGTTGCTTAGGTCCTAACATGTAAGGAACAAAAAAATGGTTGGGTGGTGGTCCCATAGCCTATTCTAACTGAGTGAAAATTATCATGTCTTTAAATGGTCCTAGTGGATGACATATTGTGTTTTGATTTTGTGCTCCTAATCTTGTTTCTGTCTTATTTGATGCATGATTATAGTTTTAACAAAATAGGATATAATGATTATAAATAGGATATCATTCTATTTAATGGTGGGTATAATCTCTCATGGTTCTATATATACCTCTTTGTAATGTTGTATTATGGTTGGAAATTTAATGGAAAACTAAGATAACTTCTAAAATTTAGAAATGTTCATTATTTCTTTCTAATTTTTGTTATGCCCTTCCATGATTCTTAGTATAACTATGGTGGATGTTTATTACTATTAGAAGAAATGTTATGAATATTGATTGATATAGGATGTGTTTATGTAGGTTGAGTTAATTACTAACCTACTAATCTTTGAAATTTATTGATTTTCTTTAAATAGTCACAATTGGATGTGTTTGATAATAATATTTGTGGGCATCCCCCTAACAACTAAAGCGACTAATGCATGTTGGTAGGATCAAGCACCATGGCATTTTCTACAACCAACATTTTGACAAGAGTAGGTAGTCATTGTAAAAACTTGCCTCTATTTCCTCTCATAAATAGGTCCTGCATAGCCTCAAATGCAATAAGGTTATGTACAACAAATTAAGTGATATATCCGTCAATGGTAGTTTTTACCTAATGATCTATTGTATGAGTCTAGTTAGTATCCAACCTTTGTATGTTCTCTAGTCTCTCTTCTGTCAAAACTAATAACTCTATTTTCTTCACTAAAAATAATAATATTAGAGTCTTGATAATGACGTAATTAGTAATCCAAGTAATTCACATCAGAAAATTTCATATATATGCTCATGAATAAATTATTGCACAAAACTTCCTATTCTTTTTACTTATTCTTCCGTGAAATTATGAATTCATCCATCAAGTCATCATTCTAAGCCTCTCTATCCCGGTAGCCATCCATCATGTTTTAATCTTTCGTGTTCACCGCACCATTGTTAGCAAAGGAACTCACACATAAACTTTACATTAATCCAAGCATGACATAGAACATAAATTATCATGATTCATAGACATAATCAATTAAAAAATAGTAAGTGTTTTCATAATAAACAAATTACAATAACTTAGAACATATTGACACAAGGAAAGGAAACCATTTCTAAATCTTTGTATTGATCTCAATAATTTAGAAACCCTTTTCAATACAAGTGAGTGGTAATTATTGAGCTTTTCAAAGACTCTATCGCTTCATATTCAAGCATTTATATACGACTTAGAATAAGACTCCACATTATGAAGATTTTTGATATACAATAAGAGTTTCATACATACAAAAAGAATATACCACATATAAAATGATGCAGAATACACACTTGTCATACAACTATACACTATGATTTTACATCCCCGATCTACTACCAACACATTTTATATGCAAATATATCTCATAAAAATGACTCACCATCTAGGGTAGTTTTGGATCTTTGGGAGGTGTTTTTTATGTTTTTTTGTACAATATTAGCGTGTTGATACAATTTCTATTTCTATTTTTTTTTTCAACTGTGTTGACTTAGTCGATACTATTTTTTTCATCTAAATTTTTTTGAGCTATATCATGGCCAATAAGATCATTTTTTTATTGAATTTACGTGAATTTTATCCAAGATAATACAATTAGACTTATTTGACTTTACCTAGCCGATTCAGTTAGATTTATCTATTTTTTTGGTTGTATCATCGTTGATATAGTTGTAATTATTTGAATTTGGTTGTATCATGGCCGATACAGTTGGATTTGTTTTTGAATTGTATCATCCTAACCAATAGAGTTAGAAGTTTTTCAGATTTGACCTATGTGATGGTTGATGCAGTTATGTTTAGAGCAGGGTTTGTTTTTAATGATATCAAGCCAGCCGATACAATTGGAATTTTTTGATGTTTTGTAAATTTTATTAGCCAGGCCAAGGCAGTCATATAAATAATTATTGTAAGTAATCATTTTTCAAGTTTGTAAGAAAAAAATAATATTTTTTTAATACCAATAAGTAATTTTTCAAGTGCTGATTGATGGGAGGTACACAACCATCTGTATCATGATATTCTTATTCATCACTTGAGTTAAATCAAGGATCATGCTCAGAGGAAATCTGGACTAAGTTTACATATCGGTTGAAATCATGAATTTTAGTAAGGGTCTTTGGATAATGAAGCACATCAAAGTGTCTCACTTGAGCTTGGGAAAAATATAGGATTTCTCATAAGACAATGAAATGGTGCATATGTAGTCAGGGTTTTGAGGGGTTTCATTGGAATTATCCTTGGTAGATATACCAAAGAATAAAAACTTGAGGAGAGATTAATGATGGTTCTTGTCAAAGTTTAGTTAGCCCATATTCATTGCAATCATAATAATCTTCATCATAGGAAGTTCATTAGCATTGTAAGGAGGTAGGTTTTTTGATATCATCTTCAATCAAAGAAAGGAATCTATCTCTTAGTATAAGAGATGGAGGGATCCATTTTGAGATATAGGGTGGAAAATTAGTTGTATTGCAATTGTTTTGGATTTTGTTGGGTTCATCATCATCATAGTTAACAAGGGTGACTTGCATATCAGAATGCATATTGAGAATAAGATATGGTTCAATGTTATGGAATTCGGTAGGTGTTAGACTTTTAGGAGGTTGACTAGATTATTTTGTTTCATTTATAGTGTGTAGATATTCTGTATTTTGCAATTATTGCAAGAGAATTTCTTGATGATAGGGTGATGTTCTCATGAGTTCCATTAGATAAATCTTGCAAGGCATTATGTTAATTTCTTCCATGAAATTCCAGTGAGTTGATTTTTCGTAAGAACCATAGATATATTTAGGTGTGTAGCTGGGATTTGCTGTAGAGTCTTTCGTAGTTGAATGAGGTTGATCATTAGATTGAGGATTCATTGGTGGAGTGGATGAATCACTAAATAATGTATCTGTAATTATATTAGAGGTTGTTGTATCTTTGAGAAGCATGTAATTTTGGCAAGGTTTTATTAGGTTTGGTAATAGGGTCTTTGTGAGCAGGTTTATGTCGATAGTTAACCTTTGTCATGTTAACATATTGATACTACCTTATTGAGAATTGAGAATTGTTTTTGCTTTGACTTTATCTGTAATTTTACAATATAAACTTGATTTAATAATTTAAACTTGAAACTGATGGAGAGACCCTATCTACTTTTGTTTTGCCTTGAAAATTTTAATTGAATTAGTTTTTTAGCTTGCAAATGCAAATTATTGTACATTAATTCAATGAAAAAAATCTAATTGTTGTATGTTCACATCATTTGTGAAATCAAAAGCATTGTTGCTAATAAATATCAAAGATTATGCCTTTTAAGCCCGAGAATATACATCCATAAAATTCCATGAAATTGACACGTAAAAATTATAATTTAATAACTACACAAATCTGTCCATATTATCCACAAAAATAAATATATGAAATGTCAGGTGCATTCATTTTCAAAATTGAATTTCACACAACTATATATATTATGCTAATAATTTATTATTAAATATCTAAATAAGTATGGAAGCTGCTCAATGGTATTAACTAATTCCTGTTCAAACCTTCTAACTACCTTGGTATTAACTAAAATGGTTAATTTAGTATTGTACTTAAATCCTTTTATAATCTAATTTCAGGATTGCACTTAAAAGGATAAGTGGTAAACAACAAAAAGCATCGAAAATAAAAATTACAAAATTAACTTAAAAACATGAAGAGAAAATGGGAAACTACGGTGAAGAATGAGCTAACAAGTGTACCTGTAAGCAAATTATGTTTATTTTAATTTTAAAATATTAAAAAAATATATATATCGACCAACTCAATAAAGCAAAGTAATTGAAACTATATCAAATAGTTTGATGCAGTTTTATAATGAATGCATTTTGATATATAGTGGTCTCATATAATGGTTATATTTTATATCGCAGATCTGAAGTAAAAGGAATTTTGTTGTTTTCTTGATCTCTGGGTCGTACATTGGAAAAATTGAGTGGATGAATGAAATAGATATGATTGAAAAGAAATCACTAGTGTCACTAATAACTAATCTTGTGTTTGTTTGATAAATAAAGATACATGGAGCAAAAACATTAAGGAGAAGTGGATCATACATATCAGTATCGACACAGGCCAATTGCTGTTGATACTTACTTCAGTATAATGCATATGGTGTGATGTTTAATACACAGAAACATAGATTAGTTACATTTAACATGAAGAATTTATGTTATATCAAAAATATCATGTGTAGAAAGCAGAACATATGTGGATTTTGGCTTTGTTAAAAAACTTTATGGTTTTATAGGACATATGCAATATATCTACAATTGGCATATAGATACTTCAAAACAATCTAACATTTATCCCCAAAATGGAGCGGAATAAACATCCATATACAAGAAAAATTCACTCAAGTGTAAAAGTATATGCAGGCTACTGAAGTTGCACCATCCTTCTCTGTGGCAGAGATATGGAAATCAGCTAGGGAAACAGTAGATTATGTAAAGGTATAAATAATGGTATTTACTAGTTGATTTCGATGCTATATTTTCCATAAGAATTGAGACATTTTTTCCGTCTTGGTGTTCTCTACAGTTTTATAAAAGTTTACAAGTATTTTAAGAGATGCACCTAACTACCCAAAGGTAAATGCTTTTGATAATTTGATGCTTCCCTTTTTTTACCTGAAGACTGTAAATGTAATGATTATCTATAAAAAAATAAAATAAAAATATACCAACATCCACACTTTTCATTGTACCACGGGTCTAACAGCTCAAATAACATTGCTGAAATGCCAAAAAGTCCAGTTTATACAAAGTAGAAATAACTTGCATGTGATCTAATGCAAGACTTTCTACAGTTATCAGACACCAAGTATTCATCTTAAACAAGCAATCGAATAATTATCAATGTGTATATTTACAGGCGGACAATAATCCAAGTGATCTCTTGCCCGAAGTAAATAACCATTTTAAATCTTGAAGGTAGATATGGGTTTCATTATAGTTGATTAACTGGGTTTGTAAATATACCAATCTTTTCTCTCTTTTCAGTGGAACAAACACAATTTAATAAATTTTTATCCTTCGAATTTTTTGTCATTCTCGACCTCAAGGAACTTTCAACTCTCAAGAAAATTACAGTTCACAAGAAACTTGTAGTGCAAATATCTAATAATTCAAGGGGTTGATACCACAAAACTTTATGCCACTTATCATTTTTGTGCTCACAGACGACCTGATCAGCAAGCAAACTCCTTGTTTTTCTAGGGTTTATTAACTGTAATAACACTAAAAATAAGTGTTTAAGAAGCAAAATCATAATTTTTATTCTGGGGGGTTTTCCTTTCTAGCTTCCATTATTCTATTATATGGCCCTGATCAATGAGCAAACTCCCTGCTTTTTCAGGGTCTATTAACTGTAATGACACCAAAAACAAGATGCAGTTTCACATGCATGACACAGAAGAATTTTTGAATGTCTTAAAGAGTCCTCAAGTTTCACATGCATGACACAGAAGAAATTTTGAATGTGCTAAAGAGTCTTAAAGCCTACAATGTGGATACAAAGAGTAAAACCCTTTCCAATTACTGCAATTGAAATCCAATCTGCATTATCAGTGGCTTCATGTTTAGTGATCACAAGTTGTTGAAGTTAATAGGTCACTTTATATGGAAATAATCTTGTTTGTTACACTCAGAATATAGGAAATGCGTTGATTGGTGATCTGCCTATAAAATGAGCTCCCCAAAAAATATATATTGATAATGTTTGAAGGCTTTCATCAAGACTTAGAGAGTTGTATATCTCTTCTACTTATTTTATTAATAATAGGTGTTCACTGCTACTCTATGGCTGGCAATACATGGAAAGTTATTATGGTCACTTGGCATTATGATAAGTAGTAGGATTTAGAGGGATTTTTTAAAATTGAGGTTAAAGGGGGTATTTTTTCAAATTAGGGTCCCCAAACCCTAGGATTAGAATAAACTAAAAAGAAACAATGGTCTACCAAGTACCCAAGGAAAGACACAATCAAAATAGGGCCAGAAACATGTAGAACATAATCTAGATACAACAGAGAGACATCAAAAGAACAACAAAAAAATCAGAATCATAATCCATGTCAAGATTTCTCGAGACATCCTCCCAGTAACTTTTTATCCTTTTGAGATTGGAATCAATTTGTAACAACAATTTATCTTTGTCTAGATCTTTCTGGAAGCCACTACACTGAATCTGTTTGCCTTTTTCTTTGTAAGTGGTATTTATATCAAATAACTCTCCTAGGTGAGTCCTAAGATTATCAACATTTTGAATCCCCTAGTTTATGGTAGCCTTGCTACAATTTACTAGAAAATTGATATTATTTTTGAGTTTCTCATTCTCATTTTCAAGCATTGTCTTGATGCAATCTACCATTCTCTTACCATAAAAAATTAAACTTCCCTTTTTGGTTGGTTAACTCTCTCATAGACCATTGCATGATGGATTTTGAAGATCCATTTCTTCAACAATATTGTCAGCATTTTCCTTACCTTTCAGAGAACTAATGAAAGAATTAAAATTCTCATTTTACTCATGATGCTACTTATTAGGGGAGATTTTACCTTTATCCTTCACTTCATCTCTAGTCTTCCTCTTACCTACTTCAAGAAACTGAGATTGAGGGATCTTACTAGTACCACCCAGATCCTCTTGTTGAATAATATCATCAGTTCTAGTCCCATCTTCTTCAACTAAGATAGAGTCATCTACCATCTAACCAATGTTATCTTTCTTATCCAGTGAATTCATGGGCACATTGGGAGTCTTGACCATGCTCCTCAGAGGAGTTTTGATAATTTCTTGACTCATAGTATATTTAACCTCTGAAGCTTTAGTACTTTTGATAACCGTGTTCTTAGAAGGTTGGTCCTCTGTATTCTTGTGAACATTGCCTAGGTATTTGATCCAACCCTTCTTGATATTCCTAATCTTCACAGGTTTATCCTCAATAATTTTATTTCGAGGTTGAGAAATATCAGAATTCAGCTAGTTCATGCCCTTGAAGTATTATGGATTAAAAATATAACCCCTTCATAGCTGGGAACATAATACTTTCCACCTTTGTATTTCAAAATGGAAGTTTCTAAAGAGTGAAGAATATAGAAGGGTAGGCTCAAAGGAACATCATGCCTAAAATAGTCTAGAAAAATAAATAGTGACCATCTGACAACATTATACCTACCTTCGAGTGTGATATATTGCATCAGATGAAAGGTGACTTCTCTAAATGGCCTATGCAGAGATTTGTTATCAAAGCCATTATACAAAGTCTCCAAAGTTTCCCCTTCTTCCAAAAAAACCTCTTTATCTCTTTTAAAATCTCTAGATTTGAATATTTTTGTTTCTTCTATTGCCAAGCCTGTTACGTGAGTGATTGACTTCTCAGTGATTTTCAATGTGACCCCATTAATGTTGATTGTTCTATCTTCCCAAGCATTATCAAAGATGGTCAAAATATGGTTGTCATGACCTTTGATTTTTTCAATGAAACTTGTGAAATCCCCAACTTGCAAGGCATCCCAAATCTTTCATTCTTCTTAACTTCTTTAGGGAATTTTGGTACAATCTTGTTTTGTAACCCCATATTGATCACATAAATTACTAAATAGGGGAGAATGAGTCTTTCCCAACTCTAGTAGGCCAAAGAACTAACAAACCCCAAAGCTATCTTTTTGTTACCTTTGGTAATTGTAAACAAGCTAAGAAGGATAAAGTTCATATCTAGAAGCTGCTCTAAGAGACCAAAAAAGGAAGTAAGAATAAATAAAGGACCAAGACTATATTCTAATCTAAGGTCCCACAAAATCCTCCACCTAGACTCGGGGAAGTTCCCCATTTCCTTTAATGTTATGCACATTAGACAAAAATTCACCCTATATCATTTGGATGATGTCCCTAGGAAGCTCTTCATAATCCATCCAAGTAAAATTACCTAATGAGTTCACACCCCTATTTTTGAACCAATCCACTATCATGTTTCCTAAATGTGTTGGAATAGAATCTATTGTCTAGAATCAAGAATGGAGATTACTTCATCTATTATTATCTTAATAGTCTAGCTAATAGCATTTTTCCTAGATAGACAATTTAATATATTAAGGAATCTCCTCTATTATGAGCAATTGTGCCCCCATTTTTTGAGACAATTTAAGTCCCCATAGGGAAGCAAGGGCTTCATCTTAATTATTGGACTTGACACCCATATCTCTATCATATGTTGCCACAAAATTGCCCTAATGGTCTCCTAGAATAGCACCGCCTCCAGTTGGTCTTGGGTTTCCTTTGGAAGCTCCATCGAAATTCATCTTTCAATCCTAAAGGCAGGGGTTTCATTTAATTCTTTTTATAATATCATCTTTAGGATCCATCTTACTAAGACTAGAAGTGTCAATTTTCCAATTAAGAATTGGAATTTGGTCGAATTGAAGAAATTTTTTACCTTTATTGTTAGGTTCAATGTTGTAGTTCTCTTGGATGGTCTCAAAGATCCTTTTGGCTAGCACTTTGTTGATACATTTATTTTCTCTAAAAATCTTATTATTGCGCTCTCTCCAAATGCCCCAAATGATATGAGGCAAAGAGATCTTCCATATTTTTTTGAGTAAAACATTCTGAAAGGGACACTCCAATCACTACCATACTTCCAATAGTGTACCTACATGAACCCAAACAATATTGAATTTAAGAAGAATATAGCTCCTAATACCCTAAGAATAAGGACAATCCATAAGCAGATGGAAGATAGTTTTATTAACTTTCTCACACAACACACATCTATCGATTAAACCACCACCTCTTTTTATTAGATTGTCCATGACTTAGAGGGATATTGGTGTAACAAGGATGCATCAGTTTTCATCATTTGTTCCACTGATTTTGAGGTTTATTAACAATTTCAAACCACTGCTGGGCTGCTAAGATTCCTTATATTATATTTTAGAAAGCCACAAATAATTTTCAAATAAAAATTAGTCAAATGAAAATTTATACAATTAATACCTACGATAGTTGGGCTCTAGAGAATAATTCTCTAGGAAATGAAAAAAAACCTTTCTTGGAACAAAAAATTGATGTGCAACAAGAAGTGACTATAATTATGGCAATTTGATATGGTGCTGAACCTATTTCACTATTCCACCATAAATGAGAAGCAAATGGATTTTTAAGGATCATGCATTTAGTTAATTTAAGTTTTTAACAAATACCAGAAACATCGGATTACTATAGTGCATACAAGTCCGATAAATATGCATGTTCCATATATATTCTTCTTTTACAAAGTTTTCTTAAATCAAACCGACCAAGTTAAAAACAATAAGAAACAGAAAAACACAAATTTCCTATTCATACTACAATGCGGCGATCACTTCCAACATCTTGCTATTTTCTCGTCAACAAATATGAAAATGATGTGCAATGAGTTAACTGTTTTGACAAAGTAATATGTTATTCGATTATTATTGTGCAATAAGCAAACGATTTCAAAGGCCTTAAATGCAATTAAGATTTTTTTTTTTTAAGAATATTTGTAAATAATATTGAAGTAATATTCTAATATTCTTGTATAAAATTTTATATGAACTTTCACAATTATTAAAAAAATTATTAGTTCAATTAACATTATGTTGATTAAAAAATAACTCTTTAAATTTTGTCTCGACAAAGACTAATAATAATCTTTTATATTATATTTTAATATTGATTATAAACAATTTACTATTTATTTAATTAATAGATAAAAAGTTATATATGTAAAAGCATATTTCTAAACTTGATCACTGATCATTTTAATTTTATACGAATAAAGATAATAATAAAACTTGGGCATTTTAACTTTATATCTTAGAAATATGAGTAAAATAATTCAAAATATGGATATTATTTAGATATAACTAACAAATGAACGGCTTTAGTACCTGACATTTGTATTAGAAATATCACTCAATAAAACAGAGTAAAATAAAGAGAGAAAGAAGGAGAGAGAGCTTGTTTTTTTTCCTTCTCTCCAAGTTTTGGGTGGTGTGAATGACTAAGAGATGGCTATTATAAGGGGGGGTTTTTCCTTATTTAGCTATAACTAAGAGGCAAAATGACTGATTTATTTTTCCAGTGCTTCGTTTCTCCGCCAAATTTACAGTGGAATTTGTGTTGAAAACCTGAATGCTCTTTTGAAACTGCTCACAGTCTCCATATGCTTGGCTGCTGCCAGTTGCAATGATGCCTGTAGATATTGACAAGTGTTGTTTGAGCAGATGAACAGATGTTTACAGCATGACATTTAGGCATTAACCAATTTCTGCGAAGCTTTGAAACTTTAATATACGTCCTCCATCTGCCTGCCTTAAACAACACCCACATCCAGGTTGTTGGCAAAGGTATCTAAAGAAATACAAAAAAAAAAAATCTCCCAGATTGACTATAGCAGGGAGACTATTCCTGCTTTACTAGTAATGAAGAAATGAATAAAATATTAATATCTACCGCAAAACTTTGGAGCATGATTTGAGTTTATGGTTTAGAGTTTCCACGTTATGCCTGATTTAGGGTTTAGAGTTTATGTAGGGTTTAGCATTTAGATTTTACGCATAATAAATTATAAACATTTCGACTGTAAGTAACATGCCATAGCTGAAAGAAATATTCAAACTAGAGCTGGTACGCATATTTTTATTAGGGTTTCCACGATATGTTATAGAATAAAGGGCATTGAATGTTCCAGCAAATAAGAAATAATTAGTTATTACATGCTCCCAATGAAAATAAAGAGTAAATAAATAAATGTAGTAATTGGGTAACTGTGAAAGAGTTTCCTCAAGATTGGCATAGCGTTCCTCGATTCCGCTCATTCTTTTTTCCATTATATTTAAGAGATTTGGTCAGAGAAGAAGCTCATCGTCTGCCCACATTTCATGGTGTATGAATTAGCCTAGGACTCTATAAAGGAAAATGTATAGATGTAGTTAAAGAATACTTATAACCTTACCTGTAGAAAAAGAATGCTTTGGATAATAACAACATGGTGAGCGGGTTTTGAAACTGTTCCCAGTCTCCATATCCTCGGTCGCTGCCAGTTGCAATGACACTCTATGTGCTACTAAAGTATTTGTTTTATTTAACTGAACATATGGCTGCACTTAGCATTTCAAGAATAATCTTTTTAAAAAAAAAAAAACAATAAAGCTTTTATGTTTTCATTTTTTTTAAAGAAAAAACAAAATTTGCAGCCACATATTCTGAGATATTTTGGACGTTAAATTAATATCTAACCCAAATAAAATGTCACGATGTGCTCAAAATAAAAATAGAGAATAATGTTCGAAGACTAATTTTTATGTTTTTTTCTCTCAAATAAACCAAAAGCAAACAAAAGTTACAGAAGTGCATACATGACAAAAGCCATCATTACATAAATACTATATTTTAGTTTATATAGCCAAAAGCTAAATGGAAGCCGGTTAACATACTTTTTATACCATACCATACAATGCACATGCTTTATGATAACATAAACCTCTAAAGTATTTGTGCAGAGGCTGATTACACAATTCAAAAAATAAGCATCCTGTAGTTACACAACATTAAATGCTTCCAAACTTCATCCAGCTCCTACATTCTATGGCCGAGTCATTTACTGAACACTACAAATGTTGATAGCCCATGTAAACCATATTTTATAAGTGGCACATGCTATAGGGGGCAGCAAAATTAGAGGACATACAATCCTCTTTACTTAGTTAGAAACAGTTATTATTTGAAAAGATCATCAAATGGGCACAGACTACAACTTCACGATGAACAAAGATAAGTGTATGCAACATTGAAACATAAGATTGAAATAATATACGTTATTGCGCTGTTAAGATTGGCGAGGATGCACCAAATAACTCCCTCACCAAACAGTTCACATCTTCAACATGATTCCTCAAGTGTGCATGCCATTGTCGGAAAATGAGGACAGTCTTTTATTGATGGGGAGTTGCATAACCCGATGATGAGAATTTTACAAATCATACAACCTCCTTTGCATCACAACCTCTTAATGCTTCAAGAAAACTTGACCTTATTCGACCTTGGGTAAACAATTTGAATGGAGAATGAATGCATATGATTGATTGGTCATCTATCATTCCATCTCCATTGAACATATATTCTAATGAGGGTTTATTTGACATGGCGTTTCTAACGTTATTTCCAAATGGTGATCCAAATCGGTTAAATCCACGAAGGAAACAAGGCCACAGGTGTCTCATAGATATTGAAGTTATATGATGACGCTACTTAGCTAGGACACAAGTGGCTCATAGGTTCTTGTGATTATATAAAATCTTACGAAGAAAATTTATTTAGTTGCCCCAACATCACAAAATCATTCTTAATTTGCATTTAAAGAGGTGGGAGATATGGAATCTTATACTATACGCTTGTACATTTTAGTTGTGTAACTACAATCATGAGAAAAAGCCATAGACCTAGGTGAAAAAAGCAAAGCACAAGATCAAAACTGGAAAAAATAGTGTAAGACAATAGCGGTAAACCTTTGTAACTGTATATGAAACACTAGATTAAACCTCATTACTGCATTCGTAGAGGTCTCTATGACTCTTCAATTGGAAGAAGAGATTAACTTCATACGTAATGAGCATGATACAGTTTCTAAACCTTGAAAGTGCTAATTTTGATCGGCCGGTATGGAGCTCCGTGTGAGTGAAGTATAGACTAGCTGGGAAAATCAGTCCCATAGCAACCATCAATAATAATCCTGACTTAACAATAGCAGCTGCCTGTATAAAACATGGCAAACGTTCCATCAATTTCAAACTAAAATAGCAAATAAGCTTCTAAATCTGCAAAATTAAAGCCTTTATGTAACATGTATAGCGGGAATAAACATATGAGAGCACAATGTACCTTACAAAAGGTTTGGTATTTTTTATTGTGAGTAATGCCTCCAATGAAAAAAGGCACAACCAAGCACAAGCAACATATTTGAAACAAGAGGTTAACGACTTTAATAAAAAAGATGGTTTGTATTGTACTCGGGAGAAGGAAGTTGAAATGGCATCTCAGATTGAGATTTTGTTTGACAGAATTAATACACTGGAGAATGAGAATAAAGAACTCAAAGAAAAACTAAATCTTCCAGTAACAACTCAATGCAGAGCATGGATGCAGAGCATGGAGGATTTATCTATATTCTTTAACAATGCTAACCCAAGTAAGAATGATCCTACTCCCAAGAAAAATCTTAAAGGATTGGCTATTACATCTGAAAAGGAAAAATTGGTAAATGGTTTGGAGAAATTTCAAAGCATGACACAGGAATGGACAACAACTTACGAGGAATGGAAGAAAATTCTTTGATAAATCTTTTTATTTTGTAATGGAACCTGTGAATCAGCTATTTTTGTGTTGTATCTTTGTTGTAATTGTCTAGTGAACTAGTTTGTTCTTCCTATGTTTGTGGATCTTTTGGTCTATGTTACTAACCATTGAGGTGGTAATTTTGTATGGGTAGGGTCCCTCAAAAATCCACTTTTACCTTTAATAAAAATATATTTGAATGTAGGTGAACCGATCAATGATTGTTGTACGATATAAATCATCCCATGTTTCAGTTTATATATAGAAATGATCATCTCAATGGCATTTCCAAATGTGGCATTCAAAATACCTCCAACAATAAAGACATAAATCATGTTTTCTCCATGTCATGAGCAGATATTCATGTATAAGTGGACCAAACAATACATATTATCCAAATATTTACAGAAACTATATAACAAAAATAGATAAAAGTAGCTAATGCATATTTATCATAGTAATCATATTCAAAGAACCTCCATGAAAAGAATGACAAAAGGAAATGAAGGGGGATGTGATGAGGAAAATTGGATAGTAGGGTAAGAAGAAAACATATAAACCAAGATATACAAATTCTATGAGAAATCATAGATCATGTTGATGCATAATTAATGAAATGAAATACAGGATTGCACCATATGTTGTTGAGGTTGGTTTTATTATGAATAAGCAATATTAGATTCTACCTATCAAGGGTTTTGGATACTCTAAAATTTAAATAGCTTGAATCATTTAAAGCCATAGACATGATCATCTCAATGGCATTTACAAAAACAACATTCAAAACCCCTCCAACTACAAAGACAAAAATCATAATTTATCTAGTGATTTTTGACCATATGGGAAGTGTAAGGAATGGGAAAATCATCTAAAGGATTTTAGAATCATTGTATAGTATCTCATGGTCATAGAATGTAATAGAAGGTGCTTGGCATTTGAGATGGTATGTAAAAAATTGATTGATTTAAAAAATGGAGAAAATTAAGATAATGTCACCAGTAGCTCTTTATGTATAAATGGACAAACCAATACATATTGTCTAGATATTTATAGGAATAAAAAAATTAGATAATAGTAGCAAATACATATTTATCATAGTAAACATACTAGATGAACCTCCCTGCAAGGAGTGAAAAAAGGAAATGAAGGGGGGTCTAATAAGAAGAATGGAATAGTATGCTAAGAAGAAAACATACAAACTGAGATATGAAAAAAAATATGCAAGAAAACATAAGACCATGTTGATGCATAATGTATGAAATGAAATAATGGATATACAACATATGTTGTTGAGGATGGTTAGTTGTATTATTAGGAATATGAAATACTAGTTGCTACCTATCAAGGGTTTTGGATACTCTCAATAACTTTAACCATTTAGAGCCATTCAATCAGTACAAGTCAAAAACATCACTCAAAGTTTGAAAAATCAAACAAACCACTACCTTTGCAAAAAATATAATACTGGAAAGAGCAATCATGAGAAAAATATACCTGTAGGACCACTATAGAAAATTAATTTCCTCCATTACAAGTTTTACAAAAGTGATCAGGCAATGCTATTATAGTTATTTGCCTATTTTAACATATTATGTAACAATAATGTTGTTCATTTTATAAAAATATGGTCATCAGCACTTACTCTATCAAAAATACAAGTCCTTCAGCCAAAGGTGTTATACCCAACAGGCTGAAAAGAAATACCCAACCTTGCAATGCTAACAAATAATATATTTTAGTATAGATTAAGACTATGAAACAAAATATAAGCACATGAGAGACTGAAAAGAAATACCCAACCCTAAAATTCTAACAAATATTATCTTATATTATGGATTAAGACCATGAAACAAAACATAATCACATGAAAGGCATGCATTTTGATCTTGCTGTCAAGAAAATAAGTTCACAAACATTTCCTTTAATGTCCTCTTGACCACAAATGGAAAAGACCTATGTAGAAAAGCAAGAGGAGAACATTTATCACTATTAGTCACACTAAGATAGATCCCTTAGAAACAAGGCCAATGGATAAAGATAAAATGGTAAGACTATCTTTATTGCTTACATTACATGTTTCGTATTCCATGAAGCTGCAATAGCAATAACAGGCCCAAAAGGAAACAACAAGTTCATTTTGTAATGGAAGAACACCATAACTATGCTTCTCCATATTTGACATCTTATTAATTTGAAATTCTAATACTTTTGCACATCATCCTATGTACAATTTATGGTACTCTTAAATTTAAGAGCTTCGATGTCAACATTATTCACAAGCCTTTTATCCTCACATTCATTTCCTTCATATGCCATATGAACTATCTAAAAAAACCATGGTAAACTTGAAAATCAATGTAAACAAACTTCAAGTTTAATGATGGAATAAAGAATAGCTTATACAAACACACTCCTTCAAAGTTACAAACACTCAAATAGAACTTGTCCTTATAAAGCACCTTAAAAGCATAAAGCTTATTTGGGGTATGGAGAAAAAGAATTTAATATGCATTAAAAAAAAGTAGAAGAGTATAGAAAACATTGATAGTATTGTACATAGAGCAACACATTAAAAGGAAGAGGAAAGGAATACATTTTATTCTTGTCTACAATCTAGCCACACAAATCAAAATACTGTTGGGAACATATTGTATTAAGATCCAAAATTGACTAAAATTGATGATCTAAAAATCTAAACCACACAATAGGGTAACACTGGAAAAGCAGCCCAAGTGTTAGTGATTATCAACCTATTCCCCCTAGAGACCAAACATCTCTTACCCCAAAACTCCTCTTAAAATTATAATGCATAAATAGTACCTTATGAATCTTCAATCTAATTTTATTTTTATTTTTTTTACAAGTCTTAAACCTCGCAACAAAATTTGATGGTTATAAGATATTATCCATCCTAAGACTAAAAACCCATGAGCAATGA
Source organism: Torreya grandis (assembly GCA_037957365.1). Taxonomy (NCBI): domain Eukaryota; kingdom Viridiplantae; phylum Streptophyta; class Pinopsida; order Cupressales; family Taxaceae; genus Torreya; species Torreya grandis. The sequence continues at coordinate 529,073 of JARHVA010001195.1, read as the reverse complement.
TTATAGATAACATGCAACCCAAAGATCCCCAAATTTAAAACCAGCATCCCTATATTAAAAGATACTTAAATTTGAAGTATGTGAGATAGTATCCATCCCTAAGACTAGAAATCTATAAACAATCATTAAGATAACATGCAACCCAAAATCTCCCTAAATTTAAAATGAAGATACCCTAGATTTAAAACTAGAACATCCCTAAATTTAAAAGTTAAAACTAAAAGATCATAATTGCCCAAATTTTTGAGAGGCAAGTCCCTGCACAAGATATATAATAGGGGGAAAAAATATTGCAAAAGCACTTACATCATCTTGAGGTACATCTCCATTTGTATGGGTTGAATCGAGCACATTTTCCATTTGTATATAATTTCCAGGGGGCTCTCCATCTAGCATGTTGCTCATTCTCTGCCAAAACCCACATCAATAACATCAACAATTGCCTATAAAAAGAAGAATTACAAAAGTTATGAACATGCCACAAATCTGAACCTTGGCCAAAAATGGAGCAAAGTTCAAAACATGTGAGGTCATATCCCATAGTACATCCCCTATAACGACTGAACGTGTGGAGCCTCTAGATAGCAAATTAATTACCAAATTAATGTGCACATATGTTTCCTTTTCCACAACTTCCTCACAAATAAAGATACACAGAAATATTGTAAAGCTCTTAAAATAAATAGATTATTTTATAAAAATTGGGGAATCTGTATTACCATATGTTAGATGGCAGACTTTAAAATGAGATTACACAGAATCACAGTCAATGTACCTGATGGGATCTCTATGGCCTTGCATAAAATGCAAACACAAATAGATAGCACCTGGTAACCGAAATAGATTTGCAGAGCTATTTCTATTGTTAAACCCTAAAAATTAATAGTGTGGTTTAGTTGCCACGAACTTACAAGAAAAATCATGTCGGTGGCATCACTCTTCTTTGTTTTACATGCAACTGTCTTTCCCTTCACCTGATGAGCGTTCTTCCTCAACCATAGTCACTGGCTCATTGTCTCAGCCTAAAGACACATTACTCACCTTACCATGTCAAATATCTATAATGTTTTTACTATTCCCAAAAGTCTCTGTGGAAACTACATGCATATAAAATGCATTCATTGGACGTAGGTTGTAAATTTGTAATCCTCGTTTAACCGTAATTGTGAAAATAATAAAATATTAATAGACTTTAGTAAACAGTGTCAAATTATGGCCAATGGTGGGTTGTTATTCACTGCAAATAATTTCCCATGGAAATTAATCTCGTAAGGCCAAACTAATAGTACCCGTCATGTACTAATAAAAGATGTGAGTGTGTCCGAAATCCTCAACGCCAAAATTAGGAATTCTAACTTTATATCTTATTAATATACCAAAATTAGATAAAGAATTTTAAAATATAATTATAATTTTTTATTAAAAAGTGTATTTTTATTAATATAATAAAATTTAGTATATTATTAGTCATAAAAAAAGGGGTGCAGAAGTCATATCCGAAAAATCAAACCACATTAAGCTAAACAAGCTTTATATGTATGTATGTATGTATGTATGTATATAAAAGGGTTAATTTAAGGCCACACAAATTACAAGCAAGGAAAAAACCAAAATCAAACAAATTTGAGAGAGCCATAACCAACAATCTTAAAGCGTCATTTTTTTCCCCTTATTCCTTTTAACCTCATTCCATAAATTTGAAGAAGGCGCAAAAGCAAGAACAATAGTAACCATCTATATCTAAGGTTTAACTTGGGTTTGATACTTAACTGACTCAGATGTATCAGATTCATACGATCTCTTGATTCTTCCACCTAAAACATTATCTTCTACATGTCTCTTCCATAGTTTCTGTTCTAAAATTCTTTGTTGGTCCATCTATAGATTTTTACTTGACCTTAGATGTCTTCTTATTATTTAAGACTTCCTCTTCTATATCTTTCAAAAGAGGATGCTCATATCACTGCCAACTTTTAAATTTAATAGGGTAATCTTTTTTTTCTTCAATTTACTTGTACAAGGGCATGCTCCGTAGGGATGGCTAGTTTGATGGCAAAAAAGATAACTAAATGCAGTATTTTCATAATCCAAAGTTTAGATCCAATAAGAATGGTCATGTTTCAATTGTATTATGTATGGGAGACCTTTGCTAAGATCAACCTCCACACAAATGTGGGCGTAGGTGAATAGTCCTTATTTAAATCTCTCAACATTCATCTTAATGAATCTTCCCAAAGAATTTTTAATAGCTTCACACAATGAAGGATACCATAAGGAAAGAGAAATATTTGGGAGCCAAACTCAAAATGGTATTTTAGACACCACCATAATGGTATGATCAAAATCTAAAAACCAAGGGATAATAAAGACCCCAACTCTATCTCAAAACCAAAGGCCTTCCTCAAAAATTCTTTAATAATCTTTAAGGGACAAAAATCAAACTAAGAAGAAACCCTTAGAGTATAAACGGATCATACAATCCTTAGTCCAAGTAAAATAGACCCATTGGTATAGAGCCTCCAACTAAAACTAAAATCCATTAAATCTACAAATAACAACATAATTCTTGAAAATCTGAAATTAAAGTATTTACTTTTGAAAAAATATCTCCACTATTGATATCTCATTCCAATGCTCCATAATATATAAATTTGAAAAAACTCCAGGGAAAGCCAACCCAAGATGAGTCTTGAAACTTTAAAATATAGATAAATCTCTAAATCTCAACATCGTATTGATGATCATTCTGAAATTAATATAAAATTTAATGATGGTTTTTTTTTTTTTCTCTTTCTTTTTTAAACTACAATTATCGTTCAAAAATGCACTGCAAGATTTAACATCAAAAACAAAACCAAGCAACATTCCTATTTTCGAATTGTAGCTTCATTTTAACTTTTTCAAAGGCACATTCCTCTCCTTCCGTATTGAGAGGATTCCACTCTGAGGTAGGAATCATGCACCTTGTAATTGTGTAAACCTACATTTACAAGAAGCTTTCACTAAGTCTTTGTCGATTTTCCTTGTAAGACCCTTGACCATGTTTTAAAAATCTCCTCTCAACCCAGTATTTATCTTGGAATATCAAGAAAATCAAATTAGATGTACTCTTAGTAGTGTATTATGAATAAATGCATTTAAGATTAATTTAGTAGTACCTAAAACATAAATATTTAATTATGTTTAAAATATATTTAAAATAATAATTAGATTTAATTAATTATTTTAAAGTTTTATAAAAATGTAAAGTTCATGTTTATTTAATTATATTTTGAGATTTGGTGATAGTTATCAAGATTTAATAATGAAAAAAAATAGATTGTAAAAACAAAAATAATATAAAAAATTTGTAATGATTGAAGAATAATATAAAATGTATCATGTTTTAAACTTGGGAATATTCAAACCATCAATTTTTATTTTTAATAAAATTTAGTTAAAAAAAAAGTATTTTGAAGACTATGTTTAATTTGGGGCTCCAAATATTTCGATCAAATTTTAGCAACTTTATTCAAATCGTTAAGAAAATGAAATCTTCTTCTTGTCGTAATTGTGTAACTATATTAGGAAACCATAATGAAGATAATATATTGGCTAATTAAAACACATAAATGAGTCTCATTTGGCAGCGAACTCCATCCAAATCCAGAAAAAAATGGGTTTTGAACAAACTCCATTCTAACCCCCATGTGTACTTAATGAATGGGTTTAAAACAAAGAGAGTTCGAATGAAGGGAGTTCAAACATTTACTTTATGCATTTACTTAATTTAAATAAAGTAGCCAATGAAATGATTTATTTTCAAGAGGTTAGAGCGAAAGGGGTTAGAATAAAGGGGGTTCTCGAACCTCCTTTGTTCTATCTCCCTTCGTTCTAATCCCATGTGGTATTAAATCCTCACCCATTTAAGTGGTAAGCTATTATTGGCCTAAAATTACCACTTTGGATGCCATATATTATGATGAAAAAATAAAATAAAAACATTTGGCTCTACATATAAATAGATATTTTTATGAGCTTTCTAATAATATAATTTTTTCTAAATTTTAATAATATTTAGTATTTATTTTCATTTATTTATAAAATATAGTTATTTATAAAATAAAGTACCATATATTTAAGGTCTCGAGAAAAATAGGAGACTATGACAAAACAATTTGAAAAATATCACTTCGCTCGACTTTAGTGTCCTTGTTCTAATGATATATATATATATATATATATATATATATATATATAGAGAGAGAGAGAGAGAGAGAGAGAGAGAGAGAGAAGTCATAAGCATTGATATTCCTTATCTTTATCATTAAAAAATTGATAAAAATATAATTTTTATCAAAAAATAATAATCTTGCATTACATCCATGTTTCTAAGACCTATTTGCAAGAAATTTTGATAAAATATTATGTTTTGAGAAAATTATGAAGAGGAGAAATCAAGTACTCAATAAAATGTTTTGTACGTGAAATATACACACTGTGTAAATATTAGGTATTAAAAAAATTATTTTTTATTTTTTTACTTAAAATAATAATAATAATAATAATAAATATAATCTAAAATTAAAATATAATATTTTATTAGTTTACACTATTTTCACATTTTATACAGTTAAGTCACTATTGTCTATACAAATTGAGAAATGTTCACATTTTCATTTTTTGTTGTCCCCTTTGTACCAAAAAGTGGGACACAGTATTAAAAGTATTCTATACAACCATAACCATCATCATTCTCATCTAACTACAACTACAACACACGACACCACAACCATGACTTGACACGACCACAACCATGACCCTCATCCATGACCAACTACAACTGACATGCTATTGATGGCATGTGTTACACTCAACATGATTCTTATAAAGTTCCTCATCATTTGTATAATTTCAAAAACAATGCTTTAATAATTACAATGATTCATTATCCATACAACCTAGTACAATGCCATGTGTCATTAACATGAACTTAATAACTTTAATGCATGTTTTAATGATTATTAAATATTTATCTATAATGATAGTAGATACTTAATAAATTGTTGTGAACAAGAATGAGTTCTTTCCAAGTGCTCAATATTTGTTATATGTCTAAATGTGCTAGGGTGCTTGTGTATTAATAAATAACTTAAATTCAAATAGGACCATATTAGTGCACAAATTAACATCAAATGATGAAAAAAGGTGAAAATGACAAGGGTCACATGAAACAAGGAGTAGAAGGACTTGGAATAACCTTGCCAAGATCACATAGTTTCACTTCAAACATGTTTAGAATGTAATATCATGTTTCATACAAAGAGGGAAGAATGTGATCAAACTTGGACAAGGCAAAGAGAAAATTTGAAATGTGTTAGGAAAAGGTACACATATGTCTAAAAGTCAAGTTAAATATTTTATGGAGATATAGCAATGTAGTGGTCTAGATTGTAAGTATTTTATAGTATTTAATTAATACTTATATTAAAAATAACTTATTTTTAAATGCTTTGTGGTCTAGATTGTAAATGTTTTGTAGTATTTAATTAATATTTTGGTATTTAATTAACTAATACTTTGAAACACTTTTGATTTGTGATTTAATGATTTTAAATGTGTTGTAATTGAGTGTAGTTAGCCTTAAATATTAAATGGTTATACCATTATAGTAGTTGTACTATTTAAAAAAGTGTTGGTTAAATGTATTGTTTAAATATTATTCAATCTTAACCATTTTGGAGGCAATGTTAGGAAATTTAACTTTTATATTTGGTATTTACCATAGAGTGAATAGTGCTTATGGTTATGTTGTAACTTAGTTATTAGAATGTATTATTATTTAGAGTTATATTGTTATGTAACAACAATATAACGTATAGAGGTTTATTGTTATAGTTGTTCGATTGAGTTATTATAGGGTGTGATTAAAATATTTGTCTGTATTTTGGTTCAACACTTTTGCATGTATTAAATTTATGTATAAGCTCTCCAAATTACTATTATAGACAATAAAAATAATAAAAACAACAACAAAGCCAGAGAAGTTTTAATAACATGCAAACTGGTGTCCTATGGTGCATGTCTACACCTAGACTTGTATGCTTCAATGAATGCTTTAGTGATTATAAATGTGTTGTGATGATTTGCATGTCTACACTATGTTTGAAATTCTATTTTATGATTATAAATGTGTTGTGGTCACCATCAAGCATAGTGGTTAGTCTTAAATATTCAATAATTATAGAAGTTGTACTATTTGAAATACACAGAATTGTAATAGGAAAAATAAAGTGATTAATTCTAGTCTATTGAAGATGTTTCATATTTTTTAGTGTGAAAATGAATACATCAATTCTAATTGACTCTCAATTAATTCGTATAGTTTAAGAAACTGTAAATTAGTATACATGCATGAAATAGATTACACAATTTAAACTATTTAAAAATAAAAAAATATGAAATATTTCAAAAAATAGTAATTAATATACTTATCAAACTAAAACTCGAGCAGTGGAAACAATCTTTGAGAAACTTGCTCATTGTAAGTGTGACTTGCATCTACCATGATAGTGTTGTATTCAGTCTCAGTATTCACATCCTCTATATTGGAAGGTGTATTACTAACACCTTTTCTTTCAACTTAAAAATTCCATGTTGCCAACACTTTGACATAAGGAAACTTGTCCATAGAATAATGCAAAAAATAGAGTATTAAGCAAGTCTCTAGATTTTTATCCAATCTATCTCTAAGTTTTGACTTCACAAAAGATAATGCACTAAACAATCATTCATATTCGATAGAACCCAAAATCATTGTTTGAACAAGTTCTTATAATCTGAAATATTCACTAATACTTTCTTGTAAGACGCTACTAGGATAAAGTTTTTTTCATAATGGTGTAATTGCACCATTTTCAATTGGGTCACTTAAACATTGAAATTTATCTATCATTGTAATTATAAATTATGTTGACTGAGACATTGTTAATTGTTTATTTATAATACCATTAATCTTCACTCCATTCACATTTACAGATTTACAAAAATTCTTAACAATTGAATCCATGTGTTTGTGAAATAAACTGCTAATATGTTCTTGACTATTAACAATATTTCAAAAAATGGGATTCACAACTCCCATGCCCTCCAACAACTCATCCGTTTGAAAATGTTCTCTGATCTAAGAAAATAAACTTTGTAATATTTAATTTAATTTAATTTAATTCATGTTTTAGATGAAATAGTATCATATAATAGACATGTTACAGGTACATCTTCAGGTTCAACTTCCACAACTTCAAGTCTTCTATAACAAGTATGCATTGGGATCTCAATGTCATTTACCATGACACAAAAATGATCATTGATATTGAATTTCAAATAACTTTCAGGATTTTGAAAATATGTCAAAATTTATCAAGTTATAAAAATGGGTTCATGAAAGCTTTCATTCAATATGTATAATATATCTAAAGATTGACATACATGTTTTCTCAAACGTATAAAGTCAACAATGTAGATAGATCTCTCTTAGGCATGTTTCATTAAACATATGATTTCCTTCAATATTAACAGAATATCGGATAATATTAATAATGTTTCAAAATATATTAAATAGCACATCAAATCTTTTGCCTTGTCAACTTTCTTGTGGCATTTATACATAAAACCTATTAAAGATGGATATTCCTCAAAAAATCTGCATGCATGTTCATACATTGGAATCCATCCTATTTCAACATCTTTCAGCAATTTTTTACCATCATTCACCCCAATTGCAAATTTTTGGAACTCAAAATCTTTTTGGGTTGCTTGACATATAAGCGTGCAAGTCACGAATGAACTCTTCTGCTTTTGCAACATTACCGAATGTGCTGACAATTTTATATGCAAGGTTCATCCTATGAGCCATGCAATTAATTGGAATTATAACTGGAGAAACTATTGTTTGAAGATGAACACAAAGACCACTTCTATGCCCCTGCATCACTGATGCACCATTAGCACCAACACACACTAGCTTTATAGCTATGTCATAATCATCCATCTCAACGATATCTCTTAAATTAGATACAACCAATTTATGAAGGTTTTATGCATTATAATCTTCTACCATTTTATGAACATCTAAAAGATGAGATTGACTTGAATAGTTTTCAAAAATATAAACATGCATACAAACCCATAATGTGTTGTCAACTGTAATGACATCATCTATGGACAGTGAAATAAATAGTGATCTCTTAACACTTTCTTTCAAATCTTCCTTCTCAATCATTGCTAGATATTTTGTCATTTCTCAAGCACTACTATCTAACCAATGTGATTGTAAGATATCAAGAAATCTATTATGTTGAAACAAAATCTTCTAATATAAAAAATCAGAAATGGGTCTGCCCTTTTTTAAAATATAAAAAATAGTAGAGAACTATACATATTTTGCCTTAAGATTGGACTGCATAATTTTTCCAAATTGAGCTTTGATTGTTCCCTTTTTCTCAATAAGATGTTTTTGTCATTTTTGATCATTTTTGTATTCACGTGCATATCTTACATACATACATTCTTCTTCATTTTTTCATCTGTGTTTTCTTGTTATCTATCCATCTGGGTGCTTTATATATATATATATATATATATATATTCTAGAATGTTTCTTGATTGTGTCTAATTTAAGTTGCATTTTATGTTATTTTTTAAGTTTCTAACTACATATTGTCTACATGTACTCTATTGTAGGCTCATTACCATTTTTTGGTTCTACATTTTCTATAGATGGATATTTTGTAACCCAATCAACTTGAAAAGACCTTCCTATTGTCCATGTACTTTTCTTCCTTTGTCAACTTTTTTGTATGAAATTTTCAACTGAATTTGGTGTCTGAAGAGAACTGTAATTCTCTTCTGAAGTGTCCAGAGGAGTGTCTTTTAGGGGTGACATGTCATTAATAAAATCTTCAAATGGTGAGATATTATTGGGATTAATTCTTTCTAATAAAATGGTATCATTATTAGTGGTGATTTATGCATTGAAATGGTTTTGAATTTATTTTGTAATTAAAAAAACACTACTTTTTTTAAAAAAGTTTTAGAATCACTTGTATTTGGAGTGCATGTCATTTGTGAAGTCATCTTTCTTAGGGTTCCAAAATAAGACAGTATGTTCAATTTTCTTGATATTTATTGTGGTTTTTTACCCTTACCATTACCACCTGACACCATTGTAACTAAAGGAGGATTTTGTAGGACTCAAAATGAAGAATGGTGATAACAATTGCGAAAATGATGTCGGATGACAGGAATAGGAAGCGATAAAATGCAATCAGGGGACAACAACCGATGAGACTGTGATGGTGGGCAATAAAATGGTGTCGAGCGGTAAAGCACTACCAAGTGGCTTAATGTTGTTGGGTGGCACAATGTTTCCAAGCGATAAATCGCTGTCGGGCGATAAGTTGTTAAGGGGTGTAGTGTTGTCAGGAAGCACAATCACATTGCTATGGACAACATGGTGCTACCATGTAGTGAAGTGTTTCCAAGCGATGTAGTGTTGTCGGACGGTCAGGGGTTGTTGAGTGACATAGTTCTATTAAGCAGTGGAATGCAGTTAAGTGGTAGAATGCGATTGGGCAACAGTGAATTAATCAATATTCATCATTAAAATTTACCTTGATGTAATTCACTTTCATCCCAACCCCTTTATAGAAGAGCTCTAGGACCCTCAAATGTTCTTTCAAACTATGTATTGTTTTTTCAATAATGAGAAGGGCTCAAATCCTTATTACATTGTTGTTTATGTAAGGACAAGACATTGAGGTCCCATAGTCTATCTTGTAGTTTATGTTCATCCATGTTGTAAATATATTAACATCTGGAGCAATTACATCAAGGTTAACAATATACAGAAACACCAAACTCAAACCCCTAGAAGAAAGGGAAAGGCCATATAAAACATGCAAGTGATAAAAGATTTTAACTTGCATTGGACAATAATGGTGAGTGGAAATGACAAAGTATTTCAAGTGATATCATATGCCAAGGGATCCATATCATACACCAAAACTAAAATTTAAGGTAGTGGTTAGATTTACATGCCCTACAATACCCATTACAAAAGGGTCTGCAGCTTGCAGGGTGGTAGCATTTTTTATTGGTCATTTGAGGGTGGATGATGATGTCATGAGAGTTGATTTGATTGTCACAGTACTCCACATTCAATATGCAGTTCAATTTAATGATACAATATCGCGCAGATAAAACATTGAAGTCCCAAAATCTATCTTATTGCTTTTGTTCATCCATATTACTAATCTATTAATATATGAAACAATTACAAAACTCAATTTTACCAAAATAATAAATTTCATCCCTTCCAATGTAACTGACACCTTTGAAACAACTTCTAATATATTTATTCTCCACAAGTGATCCCTAAAGAGGGGGAAAATACTCCCAATACTACTCTATTAACATAAAAGTACCCTATAGCAAACCAGCAAATCTTTTCACATGATTGTTAAGCCGGACTTCCAGGGTTTCAGAAACCGGGGGCTTGCGAGCCACCGTTTACTCTTATCCCGTTGGCGCCTTTCTCCACCTCAAACAGTTTTTCCACACTCAGTTTTGGCTTACCGCTCACCCAAAGTCCACAGACATTCCACTGCTATTATTTGAAAGCGACAAATCCGCATTCAATGTCCGACAGTGTCACAGATTTATAGCTGCAAATGCCCCTACAAATCTCCATATTTTCCTGTTATTTCATTTTGTGAGATGGCTTGTGTTACATTTTCATTTGCCTCAAATGCCTTGCTCGCCGTAAGCAACGGCCCTAAGGTGGATTCACAGAACATCAACCGCAGAGGCAGTACAAATATTAGATACAAGCATCCTTTCAAAGTAATAAGGGCGGTGCAGGTTTCAGGGGCCGAGTCCCAGGCGGCCCCGGCAATCGAAGGAGGCGGTCACATGAAGAAATTGATTACTCTGTACGAAGTGCTGGGGCTGAGCCGAGGAGCTAGCGGGCAGGACATAAAGACGGCATACAGAAAACTGGCCCGCCAGTTTCACCCCGACACCGCGGCGTCCTCTGAAGCTAAGAGCATGAGCACCGATATGTTTTTGCAGATACACAATGCTTACGCCATTCTTTCAAGGGCAGAGGACCGCGCCCAATATGACCGCCAGTTGGTGATGCAGCAGAAGCAGAGATGGAACAGGGCGTGTAGCAGGGGGGCCTATCGGAACCCGCATGGTCACGTGGTGGGGAAATGGGAAACGGACCAGTGCTGGTGATTTTTGATGTATTGAAGAAAATATCGGCGCTTGCTTTTCGGAATCTTGTCTGTAACTGAGAAAAAATGCCCAGTCTGCACATAAATTTCTGTGTATGTTTCAGTTTGTTTTTGAGGTTATTGAAACACGAAGAGCTGTAATTCTTTTTGGTTACAAGACAACTCTTTCATTCATTCAGATTTGGTGACCGATTTCGAAAATGTCACAAGGGTTTTCTTCTGCCTTGCGATGTGGTTGACAATTAAATCTATTTCAGACGAGTGACAGTCACTAGAAGCACTAAAATAAAAGAAGTAGCAAGATCCAGACCCGGTATCATTGGAGTTTTTGCTGTTTTCTTTTTTGGGGAACTGTTTTGATGCTGTTGATTATTCATAGTCCTGTTGTGAGAGGAACGTTGCCTTCGTAAGGTTTTTATCGCGGGCATTTATTGTTGAATCTTTTTGGCCTTTGTAAAGGGGCAAGGTCCTTTTCAAAATTTTATTTTTATTTATAATTTAAAAAAATAATTAAAATTATTTTTAATATTTTATTTTTTTAAATGTTTCATTTATAATTATTTTTAACAAAATTTTTAGAGATAAAGAAAATATTAGTATATCAATAATTCAACACCGTAATGTTACTTTTTATATTTTATGTATGATTTAATACATGTTTCATTAATTATATATATATATATATATATATATATATATATGGATGGGTTGATAGGGTCTTTGTTTGGATTGTTTTTAATCGGAGCTACGAATTAGATTAGGAGCATAATTAGGGGGCTCAATCTTCGAGAATTATTAAACCAATAGAAACAACAACCACGAATCATTGAAACTATTAAGTCAATTCAAATGGCCACATTTGGCCTATAAACACCCTCTGAGATTCAAACTTAGGTGGGGCTTGGCATAACAACCCACTTAACCAACCCTTCTCCATTTCATTGAGTAAAATGTTGGGTTGTAATCGGAATGCCCAAATCAACGGTGAATAGTATCCTTAGTTATGGACTATGGGCATGCTTCATCGTATTGAACACAAGTTTCAAGTCACATGCCAACCCTCGTTGCATTAAACACCAAGCCGATAACCTATTGCATTGTGGATCCTTTTTACGAATAACCCGTCATAACTTAATATGAGAACGATGCTAAAGAGTAGTCATCCAAAAGAATAGACCTTGCGACAGCCCACTTCTAACACTCAATTCACTCACTGCTAGACTATCATCACTAGATCCTATATTATAACATATACTTATTACCATTAACTTTATTTTTATTACAATACTCAACTTTGAACTTAATACTATTACCTTAGTTTAATATCATATTTTTATATGTATTTAATAAGTTCTTCTACTCACTTCTTTAAAAAGAGATTGAGTTAGGCACTTATAATCAGATTATCATAACTCAAAATTTATAACTTAATTTATTTATTATATATATAAAATCTATATTATTTATTACATTATTTTATAATGACCTTTTACATAAAATTAGAGTTGTATAATATTTATGTATGGATTATAAAATATTTTTTAATTTTTGCTTGTTTAATAGATAAAAAATTATATATAAAAATATGTTTCTAAATTCAATATATAATAATAAAACTCGACATCTTAAATTTAAACTTCTAAATTTATATAAAATAAAAATCCCAAAAACATAAATACTATTTACATATAACCCATAGAAAATGTAAATTAAAAAAACCCAAAACATAAATAAGATTTAAATATATCTAACAAGAAATATAAGTATGTCCCAAAATTAATACTAGCAGTTGGCTCAAAGGTCCAAGCAAGGCTAAAAGGGATTGTTTAGTAGGATATAGTTTGGTGAGACAATTTGGTGCCTAATGTAAAAGACTAATGTTGAATCACATTTAAAGGTTGAGGATGCAAATCATATAAAACCAATGGACCTCAAGCACTCCACAAAGGCAATAATTTCTAAGGTTCTTTAGGTTCTCTTCTGCTCCTCTTGCTCTTAGGAGAAGTTTCAATCTCATCCTCCCCTTCCCTGTCCCTGTCCATATAATAGTGCTCTAAGCCCTGGTTGTCATGTAATCCTCATGGCTATTGCTCAAACCCTTTAACTCTCTTTGGGAAGCAACATGGAGCTGAACGCTCATTGATCATAACCAGATCCTTTTTTACATCGAGATAACCAAGTGTATTAAACAATAAAATGGGAAATTAGATGAAACAACCAAGGAAAAGCACACACTAGGGACGTTGATGATTGTATTTTTCCTTTTTTTAATTGTTGAAGCTATCTCATCATGAAGCCATGACCATACTTACATTTGGCGCTCATTGATTTGGGCTACCCTCTCACTCTCAAAATTTTAGGTGACCTAATTAAAAAGCTCTCATTCAATCCATGACTAAGGGAAGGAGAATAAATGGAATGCTATAGTCTCAATATATACACTAATGGTTTTCCTTACTAGGCATTAAGGCTTTTAAAGGAAATGTGTCGAGCAAATGTAATATTTTATTGTCTCAAAATAAGAAGAGGAAAGGAATGGTTTGTCTCTTCTATTTCTCTTCTAGATTTCATGCCCCATTAGCATAACATTGGAGGAAACAAACATTGTAGACCTTTCATGCCCTGGGAGCTTAACATGCGAGGAAGTTGTAGACATGATGCATGGTCTACATAAACAAAGAGGGAGTTGCCTTTGTCACCTATGGCAGAGGAAAGATTTGTGGAGGCCTTGCCTTTACCACCTATGAGAGATGAAATATTTTTCAAAGGCCCATCTTTTCCACCTATGGTAGAAGATAAATTCATGAAGGTGATGCCTTTTCCCCCTATGTTGGAGGAAATATTTGGGAAGGTGCCCTATCTATGTGGACTTAATGGAGAGAATGAGGATCCTTTGACATTTTCTGTCAAATAGGAGGAAGTGTTTTAGCTATGACCTATTTTCTTGCATGGGGAAGAGGTTAATTTATTATGAGGAGAGGAGATGGAATCGTCTAATGAAGCAATGAGGCCTCCTCCTCTAGAACCAACATTTTATAAATACATAAAATGGAATTTTGATCAGTGTTCATAGGCCACATCATCAACAGAACTCCTAGAGTCATGCTTTCCACCACAAAATTCTATCCATAGTGAATCATGAAGGCACCCATAGTTGGATGGAAAAGAAGTTGATGCAACATCATGGGCCCTTAGAGGTATCTACAGAGGTGAGCCATGGCAACATCCCAAGTAGGTCCCAAGGATGCTTCCACTTGGTAGCATCATGACTTGCTTATAACATTCTTTGTACTTTGTCACGTGGCATGATCACATTGAATCTAGGTTTCCCAGTTGCTTGGATTATATACCACTTCCTCTTGGCTTTGGATGAATGTGATGACACCACATGGGAACATCCCAATTATTTGGGCCTCATAGGCTTCAGGGATAATTACTTGGCCCTCTATAGGATTGAGTTATCTTTGATTGAAAGGCATGTGGTGCCTCTACATCTGATCTGTCTTCAAGATTTATACCATCGTGGTCACTTGGGGGTTTTTCTAGAGACCAAGCCATCCGAGACACTTGGTGCCCACCATAGATTGTAATACGTGTCAGGGCCAACAACTCAATAGGTGTTGTGCAAGCAACTCAATATATGTGTATGGTGTGACATTTGGGGATTAACATATTTCTATGGGGCCATTATGATTCTCAATACAAAGATTTATGGTTCACCTTTCTTTTTCTATAGTCTTGGTATTTTTTTCTAAATTTCATTATATATATATATATATATATATATATATATATTTGTGTATATTTAATTTTCAATATTTTTAAAAGTGTTTTCTATTCATTTTTGGAGTAAATTCAGCTTTTAAGTGTACAATGTGGGCACTCCCTAATACTTGAGAATTAAACCTTCCAACCCTCCCTGACACTTGGGACTGATTGCCAATCGACCTTTTTTTTTTCCTCAACTGATGACTCCTTTACCATGACATTCACAAAGTATCATGAACGATGCCCCCTTATGCACCCATGTGGCATGTGCTTTGTAAAAGCTTCATTAATTACTTCAACCACAATAAAAATAACAAGATAAAATCCACAGCCTCAATGTATTGCTCATACATTAGCATCATTGTAGAATGTGAATGATATGAGCCCTCTAGAGTACGATATCAAATGAAATATGATGTCATTTCCCCTCATTATCACTACCTGGCTCACTTTGAAATCTTTCACCACTTGTAAGTTCTATATGGTCTTGTCGTAATTTCTCTAGGTGCCAGCATATTGGCAACATAGACAAACATAAGTTACAATACAAACTTTGGAACCTCATTATCTTGTCTCCATATCATTGACATTACAAAACTAATTTGAGTCTCACATCAAACATGGAGCCTTCTGACAATCAAATCAACATCATGTTGTCCTCATCGATCCTTCACAATATGAAACGTTTAATAAAAGAACCTGCCACCTTGAAAGCTTTGTACCCCTTTCTAATGGATGCAAGTCATGTAAATATGATAGTTGCCTTAAAGCTACACAATCCCAACAGACACAAATGCAATCTATCACATAATGATTGGGAAAAAAAGCTATCTCTTTCCATGAAGAATCCAAGCCATCATAGATTAAAGCATTGCATGGAAATTCAAATCCCAATCAGTTTTCTTCCATAATTACTTTACACAAACTTATATTGACATCCAAATACATTCTTATATAGCATGAAAGTGGTGAATTATTTCAAGGTGAGTTCGGAGATGATGGTGAGAATCAATGGCAAGGCATTTAAGGTGATGGACTCAAAGAGACTTAGGTAACTATGAATCATTCAAAGGCTTCTTTTATGATAATAGATTTTTTTGGCATACTTGTTAAGGTTTTATTTTAGTAAAGCAACATTATTTAAAGTGAAAGAGTGCAAATTTGTAGTTGGGCCTCACTTCAAACTCATGATTTCTAACCCCATCTCAATTTTTGTGCACGAAGTGTTAAACAATGAAAAAATGTTATTCATTTTAAAAATCCATTGAAAACATATTATTTTTACAAGTGCTCCATTATGATTTTTTTCATTTTTTATTTTTTGTTGACAAGGATAAATAAGATGTTTATGAAGACAAACTCCAATTGTGGTTGCCTTTTCTTCCAAGGGTTCGAGTATGGTATTTTTGCATGTTCTTAAACATTATGTAATTTCTCTAGGTGTTAATATATTGGCAGTATGGACGAATATAAGATACAAGATAGATTTTGGGACCTCAATGTCTTTTCCTCACATCAGTGCCATTTTA